>ML803840.1:0-14144 GCA_009831015.1 Picea engelmannii | reverse complement strand
CCCACAACAAACTGTTTAACAAAAAGTACAACCATAACAAGCAAATTGTTTAACAAAAATCATTAACCAAAACACTAAATTTTATGACAAAAAACTAACAAAACATAATGACAATAAAAAGGGGTGGCTTCAGGGGATGATTTCCAGGCTTGACAAAATTAATGAACTAGAAAAATCAAAATTATAGAGAACATCTAGTTTGGAACTTTTATATAGTGGCATGATAGCTGATTTTCCTACCATCTCGAGGGGAAAACTAGTGAGGATTTATTTCAGATTGCTTCCACTAAATTTTAGTAGTGATAACTTGCACTTATACCTTTAGTTTCAGTGATAGAGAGGAAAATTTCATATTAGATATGGAGGAGAACATGATGAATATTTGTGATGTTCTTCCATAGGGGTAGCGAATAGGATAGGAAGGGAATAATGAGGAGTTTCCATATTGTTTGAGAGAGTATCAAGAGATTGGTGCAACATTTTACGTAACCATGTCATTCAAGGATTTTTTTACCATCAAATATCCCAAGTGGTATGAACGCCAAGTATTAGTCGACAAGAAGGTGAAGGTGCCAAGGAAAAATGTACTAGTTTCTCAAGATTCTAATGCTTCTAAAAATGAGGAAATTATTGAATCTTGATATGTTTTTTCAAATGAGCACATGGATAATAATCAATCCTTAGAACCTGAGACCACAAATGATATTTTGGTATACAAGGAAGAATATAGCATCGATACATTTTTTTTCTAGCAAAATGACATTGTGATTTGGGATGAAGAAGAACCAATTAATTTCACTATGATTTGGGATGAAGAAGAAGCAAATTTTTATGATCATATGGGGGACACAAGTCTCTTTGATGTTCACTTCTTTGATAGGCCTTTTGGAAATAAGATTTTCCTTGATGAAGCAGTGCTTGATCATGATGTTATCCCATATTTTGTAGATTGCATGGTATCATTTAGTGATCCAATTGGGTTTGATGAGGGTAGTGTTATTACAATGCATAATAATAAAAAAATCATTGGTGGGGAAAACCATGCCACTATGATGAATATGAAGAAAGGCCTTTACTAGTGTAGGACTTGAAGGAACAATTATTGCTCTCAGACAAGAAGATTGTGCAGTATTAACAAGGGCTAATGATACTTAGAGATACTTAAAATATCTTATTGGGAAGGATCAAATTAAGGAAAGGCGATGGGGAGTTGCAAATGAGATCACTACTACTCAAGTCAAATAAGGATGAAGTCAAATTACTTGCAGTTGTTCATGGATAGGTATATTTCTCTCAATATCATTGAAGATAAGGAGAGAGAGGTTGAGGAGCTTCTCTACCAGCTAAGTAGGGATCATTCTTTATTATACACATCAGAAAAATAGATCAGTATTGTAGCTACACAATAAGGACACAAGGATCAACAAGAAGGTGAAATATCAGGTTATGATGGAGAGAAATATTGCAATCATGAGATAACTACTATAGTAGATTATGCAGGAAATCCATTTCATACATATGATTTTGTACATCATGATGGATTGGATGTGTTCTATGTGGATGATTTGGGTGAGGGGTATAACTATTCTCAATATTATGTGAGTCAACATGAGTTTGTGTTTAACAATACCCCTATATTGTTGAGCTGGAATGAATACATTAGTATGCAACAAATTGGAGCACTTTTAGTTTCAGTACATAGGTTTTTAGTTGGCACATTGTTGATAAGTTGTTGTTCTATTCTTACTGTATTATTGGCAGTTGTCAATAGGGACTTGCAGGCACACGATTGTCACTATAATTCTTGGAGTGTGATCATTGACATTGATGATATGAGGTGTGATGCATATATTCCTTCTATGAGGAGTTATGATGATACATTTTTGATATGGGATAATGAGCTGTATTCAATTGAATTGTATCATGGGTTTCCCAGGATCATTGGAGGTTTACATTTTTCATTGGAATACTGTATATTGTTTTTTGGGGGGTTTACAATTGATATTGGTTACTAATTAATGGAGTAGATGTCATAGATTTTGATATTGCAAGCATMAACGTTTTAACTCTTGGTGGGTGTCACATGGCAGTTAGAGTAGTATCGATACAACATGGTAGAGTTACTCCTTDTGTTGATATTCATAYGMAATGTATGTTGTAGGGCCTAGGTGTGACTAATGATGATGGGAGACCCATTCCATGGGAGGATATGTACCTTAGGAGTGTTTTTGTTACTTCTATTACCTTGTCTGGAAGATTTCATAGAGGTCCATGTGATATGTTGCAAGTGGACTGGATGGAGTTCATAAGTAGGATTTTGTGTCCTACCAAGTTGATGGATTGGAGGAAGGAAATTCTAGCTAGGAACATAAGAAAATATTGTACCCTAGCCCAAAAGTTTTAGTTTTTCAATGAAATATTTTCTTGGCAATCATTGCAACTTGAAAATTCAAAATGAAGAAATACATATTTGAGCACTTTCAGTTCCATCAAGATATTGGAATAATTAGTTGTGAGTCTCAGATGGATATGTTGACAGGTTCAACTAATCCATTTATTTGTTGGTTGGAGGTTTGGCCTTGACATCCATATTACTACTTATATTCATATTACACTCATGTTTGTAGCAACATATCATTTTATAGTGAAAGTTATTTTTTGGGAGTGCAATGTATTGAGACTTGGTCCATTTGGATTCCAACTGTTATCAGTGTGACACAAAAATCAGTAGGTATTGGGATATCTCCCTTGGTAGGGCTCAATTTCTTCCTTCTGAGATGTACATTGTACCAGGAGGATATAACTATTAGTGTAGGGATTGCATGTCCTTAAGAAGGTTGAGTGTTTTGATGGGGATCGAGTTTATTTTGGTGGAGGGACGAGATCATTGATGTAGAAGCCCGATTTCATTTTGTAGTGTTTGGGAGTGGTGGACTTACAAATTGGTCATGGGATACAGGAATTCATATGCTTGATCAGTTTCTTCAAATTTTTGCGAGGATCCACAGAGTTGTGACAACGATTGGTCTATTTCCTTTTTGGGATGTCAGGGAAGGAGAGGTCGACAATTATTCTATTTGGCTAGACATACATCATTTTATAATATTTGAGATTGAGTATGGTACTGGATTTGTAGGTCGTGACTTCACTTGTATTCCCATGCAGGATACTATTCATGGTGGTAGGTTTAGTCCTTACATGTATTTTATCTTGGGGTTCTAGGAGAGGAGGATTCCAACTAGGCATGGTGTTCAAATGATTATGATCATAGTGGCACACTATCAACATGGTGGTTCCTTTCTAATATTATCTTGGGACCCTGGGATTTTAGTGGTAGATAGTTCAACAACTACTACAACTGAGAGAGATATTTTTTAATTTCATGGGATTGGTTCTCTAGTAGAGAATTGCTTTTATGGTTTGACCAAGTTTTTACAATATCGATTTTCTCTACTTATTTGTAGTATTTAGGAGACCTCTTATGTTAGTACCTTCTCAAACAATGAGTTGAGAAGAGTATTATTCACATATTCCAAGTTGGTTTGGGATCTTGGTATCATTTTAAGTTTTAGTTTAGTTCATCCTATGGAGCATCTGGTTGTGATGGCATTACTTGAGGAAAAAAAATATTTGGGAAGGGAGGACTATAATGTCCCAATATTTTGGGTTCCCATGTTCTGTAGTTGGAGATTACTTATGAAGCTTGTTTTAGCCATGACCGAGGGGTGAGGTTATGTGAAATCGATCCAGTTTTCCACTTCATGAGAACATCATGAATACAAAACAGAATTCCATATTTCCATAGTAAATAATATTTTATTTACTATTCATTTTACTTATTTACTTACATCATTTGAAACAAAATGCATTTAAATAAATACAGGTGGGGAATAATAAGTCATGTTCTTTAAAAAATTTCATGAATTATCATTGAATTATCATTTACATGATAATTCCTATTTACATAATAAAAAACCGATCACATATTATTAAATAATAATAAATGTAATATACTAGGTATAATACAAGTCTCCCCGCCTTAAAAATGCTTTGTCCTCAATGCATAGTTATAAAAGACTTATCTCTTGCTCTAGCTTGTAAAATAGTCTCTTGATTCTTCATTCTTCAGTCAATGATCATTGAGGAACTGATATGATAGAATCCTTTAAGTGTTGAGAAAAACTATTGAAATGTGAAGGAATTTTCCCACCCTAATTCAATATTTTGAGAAACTGTGCATTTAATATGTATTTCAACTCCATTAATAGCTTCCTTGTAGTGGAAGTAAGGTTCTTCAAAATATCGATCATTTTTTTCTATTGATACCTTGATCGGTTGAAGTATCTACTTTTGTGATTAAGATGTCGATAAGGCATCCTTACATCTTACGTGTATCTTTTTATTGATTAAATTTTGGAATTGAGTTTTCTTCATACACCTGGCTTGTTTGTACTTCAAAATTTGAATACCTCTTTACATTAGTTGGATGTCCATCCTTTTGAGTTGTAAGGTTGACTACATTTGTATTAAGTCCTTTATCCTTAATTGGGATGTTTACATTTGAATACTTCTCTAGTTCCATAGGTTCAGTCATTGTCTCTTTATCAACCAATGATTCTTTGTTGATAAGTCTATCTAACTTGTTCTGTAGAACTCTCTTATCGCTCTTTAACTTATTAATTTGTGTGAGTATAATTTGCTTATGAAGACATAAAATTTCTTCCTCCTTATCTAATTTTTTGACTTCACTTCTAATATCTTGATTCTATGGCTTTTCATATTTCATCTTTTTAATTTGCTCAATCAATTTTTTATTAAGGTTCCTTAGGAAGGATCTTTCTTCCTCTTTTTTTGGTTAATTTAACTTCTAAATTTTTATTCTCTTGTTTCTTGTCTTTTGACTTCCTGATTTTTACTAGTAAATTTTGATTATGACTTTTTAATCGTGATATTTCTTCATCTCGTTCTAGTAAGTCTTTGTCTATTTTTTATTTTATTTTTGTTTTTTTCTCTTCATTTTGTGCGATGAATTCTCAATTTCCCTCTTTGAAGTAAATATTATATTTCTTTATTAACCCAGTAACATATTTCTCCATCTCAATTTCAAGTTGTAATTTTCCATTGATGTCTTTATAATTTCCTAGTTTTTCTATTAATATTAGCGATTATCTTTGTGAGTTATCTTGATATTCTTCATAATAAATGATTTCCCACAAATCAGACATAAGTGATTGCGATTTAAATTTTTTCTCATATACTCAAACTCCATTTCACAGAAAGAGCATTATATTGAATTCATTGTTCACGTTTTTTTTTCTCTAGATTATTCAATATATGTCTCCTTTATAAATATATATTCGGCCTTTGAATAAATTGAATATTACTTATGTTTTCTTTTAATTTACTAAAAGGTATTAAGCAACTTTAATAATCTCCTTTATCTTTTAAATCTTCACACAAAACTTATCACTTTTTATTTAAAATAAATTGCAACTTTCTAATTTATGAAAACTTATCTTTTTCTTTGAATACCCTCACTTCTTACTTTTCCTTTATGAATATCCTTTACACAAGTTAATTGGGTGCTTTATTTCTTTGCTAAAATATCTTTTGACTTTCAACCAGTGTAAAAAAGTTGTAAAAAGTTACCATTGCAATTGTTTTTAAAAAGTTACCACTGCAATTTTTTTTAATATGGTAGGGAAATACCATGGGCCAATGGTTTTTTTTTAACATGGTAGGGAAACCAAAACCATGGGCCTATAAACCACCAATAGTAAAATGTGAATTTACTCTTCCTTTCTTTGAAACTTTTTCTTTTAAATTATCCTTTGTTTTTTTTATTCTTTTCTTCATTCCTTTTTCTTCTCCCTTTTTTCCTTTATTTATTTATTTTTTAATTCTATTATTCTTGATATATCGTGACTTTTTCTAATTTATGAATATTTTTTTTTAATGGAAAAATTTCCTAATGTGGTCATAGACTAAATTAGAGAAACTATGAATTTTTATTTTTATTTTTATGGGGATACAAGCCTGTATGACCAATGGCTAGGATAGAGAAACTCCAAATTTTTATTTTTATTTTTATGGGGATACAAACATGTATGGCCAATGGATAGGACCAAGATCAATGATGAATCTTTGATACCAAATGAAGTGGATCAATGAAGCTCTAATACCAAGTTAAGTGGATTTGTTGGTCCACTTCATGAGAACATCATGAATACATAACAAAATTCCATATATTCATAGTAAATAATATTTTATTTACTATTCATTTTACATATTTACTTAACATCATATGAAATACAATACGTGTGAAATACAATATGGGTATATAAATACACATGGGAAATGATCTCATGTTCTTTACAAAAGTTCATGATTTATCATTGACTTATCATTTACATTATAATGCCTATTTACATAATAACAAACCTATAACATATTATTAAATAATAAGAAATGTAATATACTAAGTATATTACATTATGTTATCGGTGATATTGGAGTGTTTAGAGGAGTTATGTGAGGCCCAAACTAGTCCATTTATTATGTTTAATCATTGGGATCACTTCCACACAATTTGTTCTTGGTTTTATGGCATTTTGATGATTCTCATAATTTTGAAGTATTATTGAGTATAATTTAATCAAATGCACCATCATATTATTTGAGAGGATGCCTTAGTGTAATAACTCATTGGAACCATGAGGAAAATATATAAAGGTTGATATGATACAAAGGTGACTTCCAATGGCTAGAAATGCTTTAAAAACAAATAAATCACTTTTTTGGAGAAAAAAGGTTTAAATTCACTAGAAAAAAGGTGAAAGGGGGTTTACAGGAAAGATATGGGTTCATATTCTCTCATTATTTTCATGAATATTTTGATTTTATTTGGAGATCCCTTGGAGCCTTTGGGGGTTTGGAGTAAACCCTGGTTGGATCAGTTTCAGTGGTGAAAGATTCCACCTTAGCTAATCAACATTCGGTAGTAATAGATCCACCCTATCCAAATTAGAGGAGGAATCACTCATATTTCGACTTTGGATTTCATCTTATGGAGTTTCCATGAGGAGTGAGGTTCACTTGTGAAGGAGGGCACATTGCTTTGTTGGGGAATCGCTTGGAGAGGTTCAATTTACATTGGTTAAGGGTGTTCTTGGTTTCTTGAGGGAACATTTACCATTCTTAGGGTCTATCTACTTCATTGGGCCAAATTTATATTGTATAGAAGCCCACTACTTGAGTAGAGGGTGCAACCTTGCATTGGGGCCGATTACATTGTTGTTGGGTGCATCTCTTCTTAAATATAGATGTGTTGAGGGTACATCGTTGGAGGTGGGAGGTGCTATTTTGGTGAAGTCATTTTCTTGTAGCCCTGGAGGTTTTTAAAGACCATTTTGTATCATTCAGCCACACCATTTTCAACCACTATATCAACTTGTATTTTTCTCTATATAATCATATCTACAAATACCTTTGTACTGAGGTTAGATATTTACTAAATAAATCATATATGAAGTATTGTTTTGTGTTATTTATGTATTTATATATTGATGTTCATTTTTATGACTATCTTGCATTCATATATTGGTAAACACTTGAAAAAATATAGATATAAACCCCACAACAAGCTATTTGAAAAACTCTACAACCATCACTACAAAATTGTTTGACAAAAATCATCAACCATGACACTAAATTTTATAAAACAAAAAAAAAATAGAACAACAACAAAAAGGGTCACTTCAGGGGATGATTTCCAAGTGTTTGAAAAAATTAATGAACCARAAAAATAAAAATTATACACAAAAATTAGTTCGGTACATTACAAAAAACACTCTCTTAGTTATTTCATTTGAGATGCAATGACAGGGTGTTCCTTACCACTCATGGTTTTTATTTTCCTAAAAACATTGTTTAGGTCTTCAAAAATGGCCTACAAGCTAATGTCCTAAAAAACACCATAATGTTTTGAGCAATTTTCACTAATATTAGAGAAAGTTGATTAAATTTCATTGACACAGATGTTGACATGGCATCCTAGTTCACTTTAAATTCTCATATTGATGCCATGTTATCTTCTTGGGCCACCATAGCCTACCTTGTCAACCCCTTCCTCCTTCCTCCTCCTCCTTCATCTCTCTTTCCTTCACCTCTAGTGTGCATTTTGTAATTTTTGGGGTCCACCACTTTCACGATACCCACATGGAATATCTTCATTGGGTTGTAGGGATGGGCATGCTCCATGGCACACCCATTTCCCCAATTCATATACTTATACCCTTTTTTTATCTAACGATGGAGGGTTGAAGGGGGTTGGTGACTATCAACGATCGTCATTGCATTGCGATCCCCTTGACCTACTGATCATTTAAAAAAGGGGGGGGGGGTCTGTAATGGAAATCATCAGTTTCCAACCTAGAGACATTTTGACCCCTATTTCATCCCCCCCCCCCTCCTTCCTTGTGGGTTCCAATACCACCGGGGGACCCCCCTCCAATCATTGTTCCGGGATTCAATAGAACCTTGTCTGCCACTATGCCCCCACGTCATTTCCACCTATCTCTCTATCACTTGCCACCATGTCCCTTCCACTATGGAAGTACATTTAACGTCTATTTCATTTCATTTGACATGTGGTTCCCATTTCATGTTGACATCACTATATAGAAAAATTCCCAATTTTTTCCAATTTCGTCGAATTTCAATTTTTCTTATTTTTTCCAAAAATGACCAATTTCACAATTATTTCTTCGTACAACATTCATTATATATATGTAATTGGGATCAATATGACCAATTTTGATTCTGTAAGAACCAATTTGTCCCCTGTACACAAAATTAAACTCATCCACGTCGAAATCTGCACAAATTACACTACAAGAATTGGGGCTTTACCCAAATTTTCCCAGTTTCACCATGGATGTACTGCAATTTCAAAATATTTTCTCAATTACAAGTCGAAAAATTCCCAACTTGAGATTTAAGTTTGGAACTTTTAATTCATTGACTTTATTCTTGCAAATCACTTAGTATATTTTCATAAAGATCCTATATTGTTCCATTTCCATACAATTATATTTCAATATTTATTGAAATTGATATGTATGGAAATCTAAAAATTTCCTGATTGAAATTTTCCCAATTTCACTGCAATAATTTCATCAAACATGTTGCAAACATCCTTTGAAAATTGATTTCTACAAAATTCTGCTACATCACTCTGTTATCAGGGGAAAGCATAATCAATGTCAAAACTGGAGCTCTGATACCACATTGTGGCATCCCTATCCACAAGTTAGTCTATGCCACATAAAGATATCAACTCTTTGATACCATTTAATTTAATAAATTTCTCTGCATATGAACAAAATTATGCATTTCTAAAAACATATAAATTTATAGAAATGTTATAATTTATAAACCAATAAGTGAATTAACTTAATAAAACACATAGTGATAAATAAGAAACACAAGAAGACACTTATATTTTAAATAAATCTCCAACTATGTGCAAACCTCAGATGTTCCTCCCAACCATAGTCTCTACTGCTCATAAATCTCAACAAAATTTCATCTCCGAGTTGGGGATAAAAACTCCACTAGAGAAGTATTCCTAATATAGACTAAGGTCCAAAAAACAACAAAATTTCTTAGACTGTAGTTCCAACTGTATCAACCAACCTACAACCTATCCCACCCCAGGAAGTGTACCCCTTATTTGCTCAACAATCCTTCAATGGTCCCACTTCCCTTTTGGGGCTTTATCTATGAGTCAGACATGAAGTATCAAAGCTCTGTAATTGCAACCTATCACATAGGGAAACAATTTGCACGAGTTCTATAACCTGGAGAGAATGCTCACGAGCTTGAAAACCAACTTCTTCAAAATACACATAGGATTGACAACCCACTTCTTCAACTCAATTACCTCAGGTTTGTTGGTTGTAATCAACCTTGCAACTCCCAAGTATAGGTACCAAGGATGGATGGCAAAGTGCACGTATGACCAGAGTGAGTGAGTGAATAATGAGTGAATTATGGAAAAATGTAATATATCTCCCAAATATATTTGCATGTTCTCAACTTGACACTTGTCATGTTGGTAATTACATGGGCCCCCACGTGGTGATATGTTCCCCACACTTAGGAACTTAGAAAAAATAATTATCCCACACTTTAGACTTATGAAATATTATTATAATATTTCCTTGGCTTAATCCCCCTTGGCTTATCCCCTCATCCTATACCCTTAACCTTCATTTCCCTTATAGKGGAGGTCTATCCTYCCATAYTCTTTTGTTTGGTTGGTTTGCAAGAATGATGTATTTTTATTAATATCCAAGTGTGATTACATGTTACAATGATAGGCTCACTATCCTTTTAGCATCAACAATGATGTATTTTTATTAATATATGAGTGTGATTACATGTTACAATGCTAAGCTCACCGGCCTTTTAGCATCCAACTCTCCATCCTAATAACCACACGGGTACTTTGGCTTCAAAATACATATACAAAGGCACTCTGGCTTCAAAATACATATACATAGGCACTCTGGCCCAAAATAGCATCAGCAATGATGTATTTTTATTAATATTTGAGCGTGATTACATGTTACAATGATAGGCTCACTGGCCTTTTAGCATTCATCTCTCCATCCTAATAACCACATAGGCACTCTAGCCCAAAATGTCCTAGATCACCACCCTATATGTACATTACAATTGGGGATTGTCCTAAGGGTTTTTCATTTCATAGTTCTTGTCTAATATTCTTATTCAACATAAGTTGGATGATGCAATAATTTCTCACCAATTTCTAAAGAACACAAATTTATCTATATTTGTTTGCAAATAAACCTCCTTATTGTTTAATTATAAGCTTTATCAACTTAATATGGGTTTCATAATCATTTGCCTCATATGTTTTTCACTTTCTAAAGTCTCTTCTCATAACTAGTTTGAATCTAAAGTCTCTTCCCATAACTAGTTTGAATCAAAGTGCAAAGGAAGTAAATAACTACAAAACATATATTAAACAACATGAATACAATTTCCTCTTTATTTTATCGTGGAATTGAGCTCTCAAATCACAAGAATTTTCTAAGATTAAAAGTAGTGTTTCCCACCTATGCAATACAATCATGTGATGATGAGTTTTTCATGTTAGATAGTCTAGACTTATCAAAACTAATTTTTTGATTCATGGATTCTACTCATGAAGGTACCTTTGAATGGCCTCTTTGAGATTTCATAAATCCTTGCATCATACCCATCTACCTTAGATTAACGTTTTTCTTATTTAAAATAATAACCTTTGTTCTTTTTCATTTTCTTAGCAGAAACAACAAAACCCTAAGGAATATGGTAAGGATCAAGATCGTTCATCAATCATGATCTAAAACCATAAATCTCCATAGCTTTTCAATATTCTCTAAGATATATAGAGATTATATTATCTAATAGCATTGTGGGGAAGTGTGTGAATATATATTTAAACATATTTGACTATTCATCCACTCCCAAATTAGGCTCGTATATTCTTTGTATACATTGACTTTGTCATTTCAAATATTTTTAACCCTAGGAAATATGGTAAGGAAAGACTGTTCATCAATCATGATCTAAAACCACACATCTTCATAGCTTTTCAATATTCTCTAAGATATCTAGAGATTATATTATCTAATAACATTGTGGGGAAGTGTGTGAATATATATTTATATATATAGTTAAACATATTTTACTATTCATCCATTCCCAAATTAGGTTCATATATTCTTTGTATACATTCACTTTGTATTTCAAATGTTTTTAACTAAGTAGTTGGTATCTTTGAGATTTTAATAGATTTGTAATTATTAACAAATTTGTATCTTTATGTTCTTGCAAATATTTTTTCTGGGATTTTTTTTCATGTTCATAAAATAATTTCCTATGATAATTTTACTTATCAACAAATTTCAAGAGATTTTAAATTGAATTTCCTTAGTTAGACTCTTACTTAAAATTCACATTGTATATTACAATTAATTTGATTATTTTCCTAATCATTTGTAAACCCTTACAAACACATTTTTAGAAATAAGACAATGAAAATAGTATTCAACTTTAAGTAACGTGATTATGTTATTATGTTGAACATAATAAATACATTATTACTTTCTTCAAAACTCCACCCTTCATCCACAAGGTAAGTAATTGTTAAAGAAATCATAACAACATTTTCTTCCACAACCACATATATCCAAGTAAATGGCCATATTTTTTTATCTCAGCAACCACCTATAATAGCTTAAACTCTCTTTATGTTTGTTATAGATTAGAGTCATGCACTCTCATGATAAACAAAATTGCAATATTCAAATCATTCTTCAATCATGTTGGTGGTTGAAGTGAAGATGATACAGGAATTTGGGTTCAATGTCATGTGCCAAGGAGATATGTCACTTGTGGAGGCTCTCTGAATGACATGCTTACTAGGTTAATTAAGTTTATTATGTAAATATGTTTCAATGAGTCTATACTGTAGCATAACCTACTATTCGAGGAGACACAATTTATTTCTAATGAAAATTTATTTTCTCCTTTTTTATTGATTAAATTTTAAATTATTGATTAAATTTTAAATTTTTTAAAATAATGTTATATCTAAAAAAAATATAGAAATTATTTTTATTTTTTTAATAGTTTACTTATAAACATATTTAATAAAACTTTACAAGGGTTGTAAAAACTAATGAAAGTGAGGTACAAAGTTTATGAGAAAAAAATGATATATGTACATGGAAATGAATGGTAGTTTTCTCTTTATTCATTAATTTTTAAAATTAATTAAAATAATGCCATCTCTATCAAATGTAGAGTTTATTACTTATTTAATAAAACTTTAAAAGGTTATAAAAACTGTGTACAAAGTTCATTAAAAAAAAGTCATTGAATCATTGGGATGGGATTACAATTCAAGTCATAATTTTTTTTGTAATTTGTGTATAAAGTTCATAAAAAAGAGTCATTGAATCATTGCAAATATAGAGCTTATTACTTATTTAATAAAACTTTAAAAGGGTTATAAAAAATATTATAATTTGTGTACAAACTTCATTAAAAAAAGGTCATTGAATCATTGGGATAGGATTACAATTCAAGTAATAAAGAATTTCAGAGAATGTTTAATGACGAGGACTTCAACAACAAGGAACAACAAGGAATTTTAGCACAAGTCCAAAAACAAGGACAGTGCAAAATACATCACTATTAATTTCCTTTGGATTTAAAATAATTAAAGTAATTATAATTTTTAGAGTAGTTCAACAGTGAGAACTCTACAAAATACATAAGTATTATCATAGGGAATAAATCAATACCTATGTTTTTATATTTTTTTAAGTATTATAATAAGAAATAAATTACTATAATTATGATATTTTTTATATATTATAATAAGAAATATATCACTACAGTTATGATATTTTTTATATTGGTACAAATGATTATTATATTATTTGTTATTTATTTTTTATTTTTTTATTTTATTTTATTTTATTTTAATGAATTATATTATATAGATTTATAAGTATTTTTGATTGCTTATATATTGACATTATTTAATTTCATCATAATCTTTTTATGTGTTCCACGTCATAAACATATTATTTATAAGCAAATTTTTAGGAGTTACATTATTCTAATTTTTTCCCAAAAGTGTTATAATTTTTTATGTTTCAAATAATTGTTCTCAACTTTTCTATCCTGTGTTCATTTGTATAAACTTTTCAAAACTTGTTCCCTAGAAAGCCATCAAATTTGATGAATTTGTAGTACCTAAACAAATCTTAAATTCTCCATGCTTTCAAATTCTTAAACTTTTCATGCTTCTTTGTATATTTTCTTTAATCGTGAATACACTTTGGAGAGCTTATCAATATAATTAAACTTAGAAAAATAATTTGAAGCATTTATTATAGCTAAGGCCTCATGATGTGCTACAACAAATACATAACAAACGTGGCATTTAACGAAGAAACTTAGTATCCCAACCTTCATGAGTACTTCGCATAGATGAAGCTCCATTAGACTCAAATCCCACCATTTTATGTTTTTATAACTTCATTTTAGATAAGAACATT
>ML803839.1:216832-229702 GCA_009831015.1 Picea engelmannii | reverse complement strand
GGATAGGAGAATGTGACATGGATAATGTCATTTTGGACTTAGGATCGGATCTAAATGTCCTTCCAAGACAGATGTGGGAAATAATGGGGAAACGTAAGTTAGTTTGGTCAATTGTTCAATTAATATTGGAAAACCAACATAAGATAATATTGATCGACAGACTGGTAGGAGTACATGTTAACATAGATGGAGTGCGCAACATAGCCGACTTTGAGGCCATTGAGATTGTGGATAATAATCAGTTGTATACATCATTGTGTTGATGTTTTGGTAGATGTGGAAGGTTTAATATCCATGGATAAAACTTTGACTAGAATAGAATATTCTTGAAGCAAGAGAAAACCTAAATAGATGTGTGAAAACCCTGGAAGACAAGTCGGCTCAACAGAATAAGTAATATTGAAGTATTATATGCAAAAAAGGACATATTGACCCTGCTTGAAGAGACACATGTTCACCTAGCTAGATTAGTATAAATAGGAGGCGCTCCAGCTCATTTGTACACACACTCAGTCATCAAAAATCAAGGTGCAAGTGTTGAGGAGGAGTTGTATAACTTGCAGGTGTGCAGTAATTCCATGTTCAGTCTTTTGGTTCTCTATCTTCTGTGCTACCTCTGGAGAAGTTGCGCTACCCTGGTTTATATGTTGGTTCTAGTGAGGATTCCTGGAATCATTCTTTCTGTAAAATATTAAGGTGCTCAGGGGTGGCTTCGTACCTATGGTTGGGTGAAAATGGTGTATCACTATCTATGGTGAAACGAACACAATATTATAATAGGTTATGGGCCCACACCACCTTTGGAACAGTCTAACCACTGGAAAGTAGATCTGCAGCTCTTTGTCAAGCTCGTTGTACCATAATTTCAGTTGCAGCTAGGATTTATGATCTTGCAGCAACAACAAACCCTAACCTAATTGTTCGGGCACTTTAACTAAAGTGTTTGTCATAATTAATGGATATCCTAGTGTGCCCTAACCCAGCGCATCTCCTAGTGCCCTCAACCATCAAAAACGTCAAAAATTGAATTTTTCGGTCAAATTCAAAAGGTTGGTCAAGGTCAAAGTCAAAGACATTCATGGCTTCCCCCATAAAATCAGAGTGGCACAACAGAAGCATGGTCTCTTGGTAGAGCATGGAAGACAAAGATTGACATCATCCTTGCAAAGAACCAAGAGCAAAATTATGGAACCACATACTGAATAGCAGGCGTCAAAGGATGAAGAGTTTGATTTTTGGAGCTTCCAAGCACATGAACATGGAATAGGAACAACAATAAAAAGAAACTACTTCAAATTTAAATCTCTGGAAAGAGAAGGGATATTTGTCCAAGAAGCAAACATAGAGCCAGAAAAATCTTAGATCTAATACATTTAGAGGAACAACACACTCTCTAGGTTGGAAAGAATACTTGTCTCAGAAGAAAAGCAACTCAAGCAAAACAATAGCCAGACTCTAGGTTTGCATATCAGGTTTGATATTCTTATTGCTTCTTAAGTATTGCAATCCTTTAGAGTTTATTAATGCCAGGAACAAATGAATACTTATTAGTATGTGCTATTAATATAAATGCTTATTGTAGTTAATTGTAATGTGAATTAGCATCTCCTCTAGGAGATATTTCTTATTCTTGTTCTTAGGTAGGACAACTTGGTAATGCTATAATGAATTACCATGAAATTGGTATGTTGTTATATAAAATTCTATTATATTGGAAATACTTTTGCTCTTGTTGTTCATGTTTTGGGCAGGTTATCCTACGTATTCCAAGAAGGTTACCATAGAAAGCAAGACTTGAAAGGATTGAAAGAGAGTCAAACTTTAGAGGGAGTCAGTGATCAGGAAGAAGCAAGGTTTCGTGACACTTTGTAGGATGCATAGGAGCATGTAACAAATCGAAGCGTGGTTCGAGGATTCTCTCAATTAGAGGGAGTTGATGGCAGAATTCGAAAATAAGGATCTTGAAGGCTTCATGTCGAGTTGTAGGCTTTGCGCCTAGTTGTAGGTTTCGTGCCGAGTTGTAGGCTTTGTGCCGAGTTGTAGGCTTTGTGCCGAGTTGTAGGCTTTGTGTCGAATTATAGGCTTCATGTTGAGTTGTAGGCTTTGTGTTGAGTTGTAGGCTTCATGCCGAGTTGTAGGCTTCATGCTGAATTGTACGCCTTGTGCCTATTTGTAGGATTCATGCCGAGTTGTAGGCTTTATGTCGAGATGTAGGCTACTCCAGTGAGATGGTCTGGTATGTTGAGTTGTTGCTACACCAATGAGACAGTCTGCTACGCTAATGACGTAGTCGAGAACCTGTATGGATTTGATGGTGTTTCTCGTAATATGTTCTAAGTGATCATGAGATAGCCTATGTAGCTACGTTGATGCTACCAGTCTACAAGACCTAGTAGGTCTTGCCTATGCCATGTGAGATGGATGGACAATGATGATACTCACAACATGTGTGTAGCCATGGGTGAGCACGTCATGTGGGTATAACCGATGACGATGATGGTGACACACACTATGAGGTGTATCTCTAGTGTTCTCTAGCGGGTTGTGGCCCCTAGACGAGATTGATAGGTCCACATGGGTGTAGCCATGTGTGATGTAATGATTCTACTAGTAGCATGGTCTGTGTAACCATGACGAGGGGATCATGGCATAGTGAGTAGGGCTATGAAGATCATAAGGGAACATCATGGTTAAATACCTCCCTAACTAAGAGGGAGTGTTGATGTTTTGGTAGTTGCGGGAGGTATTAACCTCCATGGATAAACCTTTGACTAGAATAGAATATTCTGTAAGCAAGAGAAAACCTAAACAGATGTGTGAAAAGCCTGGAAGAAAAGTCGGCTCAACAGAATAAGTAATATTCAAGTATTATACGCAGAAAAGGATAGGTCGGCCCTCCTTGAAGAGACACATGTTCACCTGGACAGATTAGTATAAATAGGAGGCACTCCAACTCATTTTATACACACACACGGTCACCAAGAAGCAAGGTGTAAGTGTTGAGGACGAGTTGTAGCAGCTGCAGGTGTGCAGTAATTCCTTGTTCAGTCTTTTGGTACTCTATATTGTGCGCTACTTCTGGAGAAGGTGCACTACCCTGGTTTATCTGTTGGTTCTAGTGAGGCTTCCCGGAATCATTCTTTCTATCAAAGGTTAAGGTGCTCTAGGGTGGCTTTGTACCTATGGTTGGGTGACAATGGTGTAGCATTGTTTATGGTGAAACGATCACAGTATTCTAACACATTGCTTAGACTAGACAGGGCCTTTGACAACCAGACGATTATTAACTTGAAGAAGAGAGAAATGATTTTTGAAGGAGGAGGCTTAGAGGTCACTGTGCCATTAGACCCTACAGATGCAATAAGGTATGTGGAACCTGTAAGAAAATAAATTGATAACTTGTATAATATGGTCGCACGCATGGATGATTACGTCAATCCTACAGTAGATGGTGCACTTAATTGGAGAAGCATTAGCTCTTATGCATCAAACTCATAGGAAGGACTTGAACATTGGAAGCACCGGTTGCATGAAGTATTGACCAAAATATGTGCTCACATTACTCGGTCTTTGCATTAGATTGGAACAGAGGTACGAGATACACCAATGTTTGAAGGATTAACCGATGTAAGTTCCTTTGTAAAATAATTTGAGTTGTAGATACTTGTACAACGAATATTGTTGGCATTAGATGTTGCACTGAGAGCAACTCCAATGAGATGGTGGGATACACACAAGGAAGGAATAAGGGATTGGCAGCACTGTAAAAGGTTGATGCAGCTCATATTTGGAACAGAAGAAATTGCGCACAAGTATACAGGGATGAGCATTCGGACAGATCATGATACACAATGTATGACAACTTGGAGACATGTGCCAAAGCAGGAATGGACACACAATTTCATACATACACTTGAGACAGTTCCCAAGAATTGGTATCTAGAGCTATAAGTGCACAGAGGGACAACAGATTGGGAAGAGATAACCCAGAATTTTAAGGTAACATTTAATTTTGAAGTTGAGTCACCCTTGGTAGATGCAGCGCTACAATCATTAGAAGTAATATTTTCATGAAAGAAGATCAAATAGAAATAGTACTTGCGCATAGAGCATCTGCGACAGTCCATGAACCACTCAAATGTTACAATGTTACTGAAGAAGATCAAGAGGAAGAAGACCGAAAAAATGTGAAAGTACCGGAGACTAAAGGAGAGCGCGACATAGTAGGTCCAGAAATCGAATCTGATGCATATGCAAAGCCATTAAGAGTGCGCAAAGTGAATATTGGCACGAAAGAGAAACCTAAGTTCGTGAATATTGGTGACTATTGAAACGATGAGATTGTTGAAAAGATTGCATACTTACTGCATGGGCATCGATATCTCTTTCCGACAACCTTTTCAGAGATGAAGGGGATAATTGGAGAATTGGGAGAGATGAAGATCTCGTTAAACCATACGCTAAGCCAGTAAGACATAGACCTTATAGATTGAATCCTAAGTACAAGGAAAAAGTGAAAGAAGAGTTGGACATAATGATAGAAGATGGTATCATTAAGCTCATCACAAAGTCTGAATGGATAAGTCCAATGGTGGTCCAAGATAAGAAAACATGGGGTATTAGAATTTTTGTAGATCTAAGGAAGTTGAATGATGCATGTTTACATTACCCTTTTCCAACCCCCTTTACAGACAAAGTGTTAGAAAGCGTAGGAAGGCAAGATGCCTACTCGTTCATTGATGGATTTTTCAGGATATCATCGTATAAAGATTGCGCCAGAAGACAGACATAAGATGACATTTGTGACAGAATGGGGAATCTACCAGTACATAGGAATATCGTTTGGGTTAAAGAATTCACATGTTGTGTTTTCTAGAGTAGTTGTCGCAGCCTTTAAGGAATTTATTCATAAGTTTCTTGAAGTGTACTTAGATGATTGGATTGTGTTTGGCTTATTAAAAGATCACACATAAACTCTATGATTGATGCTCGATATATGTAGACAATATCAAATATCGTTAAATTTGAAAAAGTGTATTTTTTGCACACCATTTGGGATTTTGTTAGGTCATGTGGTGTGCAAGCAAGATTTGTTGGTTGATCCATCAAAGATAGTTGTGATTGTTAATTTTCCACCACCTACATCAGTAAGAAAATTGAGAACAACTTTGGGTCATACATGATATTACAGGAAATTTATTAAAGGCTATGCGCAGATTACAACACTAATGGAAAAGTTATTAAAGAAAGAAGTTGTGTTTCAGTGGAATGAAGATTGTCAACAGGGTCTGGACATATTGAAGCAGAAGTTAGTAACTGCACCCATTATGGTGTTCCTGGATTAGAAGAAAGAGTTTCATGTTCATGTGGATGCATCGTCAATAGCACTCAACGTAGTGTTAGCCCAGCCAAGAGAGGGAGAGATAGACCATCCAATTGTCTTTGCTAGCAGGAAACTGTCGACTTCTGAGAATAATTACAAGATGTGTTGGCCCAACCAGGAGAGGGAGAGATAGACCATCCAATTGTATTTTCTAACAGAAAAATGTCGACTGCTAAGAATAATTACATGATGTGTTGGCCCAGTCAGGAGAGGGATAGATAGACTATCCAATTGTCTTTGCTAGCAGAAAACTGTCAACTTCTTAGAAGAATTACATGATGACAGAAAGGGAAGGTTTGGCCATAGTTTATGCCTTACAGAAGTTTAGACACTACTTGTTTGGGTCCCATTTCAAGATGTATACAGACCACTTTACACCAAGATACCTAGTGAATGAACCAATGTTGTGGGGGAGAATTTGCACATGGTTATTGCTATTCCACGAATATGATTTCAAAGTTATTGTGAATCCAGGGAAACTGAATGCAGGACCAGACCATTTGTCGCAAATACTGACAAGATAAGACGCACGGAACCTAGATGATAGCTTACCAGATGCGCATTTATTATCAATTCAAATGGCAAATGACCACCTTGCATAAATTGTCCAATTTTTTAGTACAGGAATCGCTCCATCCGACATGACAGTAGCGCAAAAGAAGCAACCAGTGGTTAAGGAAACATATTATTAGTTGATCATAGGAAACTTATATAAGTTAGGCATAGATGGGCTACTGCGATGATGCATGTTGGAACATGAAATGCAAATGATCCTAGTGAAGGTGCATGATGTAATTACAGGAGCTAATTACATAGGAAAGGCAATAACGCAGAAGATCTTGCACGCAGGGTTATGGTGGCCCACCCTCCATAAGAACACTAAGGAATATTGTCAGAACTAAGATGTTTGTCAGAGAGTAGGAAGGTCGTCGTGAAGGGATGAGATTCTTTTGAATCCGCAAGTCACCTTGAAGGCATTTCACAAATGCGCATTGGATTTTATCAGACCAATAAATCCACCAGCGAGGAGAACAGGAGCCATGTACATAATTACCGCGACATACTACTTGACAAGATGGGCAGAGGCGGAACCAGTTACAGACTATAGCGCAGAGACATCTATGCAGTTCTTATTTGAGAACGTTGTTACAAGGTTTGGGTGTCCTGAAGTATTGATGAGCGATCAAGGGACTCAGTTTTTGAACAAAACAATTGTAGCATTAATAGAATAGTTCCAGATTCAGCAATGAAAGAGCACTCCATTTCACCCTCAAGCAAATAGAATTGTAGAGGCCTTTAATAAGATACTAGAGGATGCATTGACAAAGGTATGCAATGTAGGACGGGATGACTATGATTTAAGGATTCTTGCAGTGTTATGGGCTTATAGAACTACATGCAAGAAGTTGACAGGTTAGACACCCTTTAAATTAGCATATGGTAAGGAAGTAGTCATGCCCATGGAATTCTTGTACCGATTCTGTGCATTGCTACGATGACATACCTTATAGATATTATGAGTATTTATAACTCATGAAGTTGAAAACACTTCAGGAGTTGTTAGACATTGCAACAAGAAAAGTTGCAGGTTAAAGTAATTACATAATGATAAATTATGGAAAAACTTTGTCAAGGGAAAAGAGTGATAAAAATATTGACGGATAGAAGAAAGAAAATATTGGTTGATAATACATGTGTAGATAATGATGGGTTCATTCCAATTAATAGTTGGATTAATGGAAGTGATTGAATTGTAGTTGTAAACAATTCTAAGATCACTTTGTGCATTGTTTTTTGAATTGTTTCCATGAAAATATATATATCTTGTACATGAGATAATGACAGTTTGTTTGGCTGAGTGTAAATTGAGGAAATTGTAGGTAGAATGGTCTTGGATATGGCAGGGATGTAAGCCCATAAGACTAATATCTACATCTGCAGAGCCAAACATTATGAGAAGAAAATCCATGCTCGAAAATTTAATTTTTCCTATATAAAATAGTTTGAGAATTAGAATTTAAAATTCGTTGACAATTTGTTTGGTTGGGTATAAATTGAGGAAATTTCAGCAAGAATGGTCTTGTATATGGCAGGGATGTAAACCCATAAATAATACCAATTCCTGGTGTTGCAAGAGCCAAACATTATGAGCAGAAAAATCATGCCTGGAAATTTTATCTTCTTGTTTAAAATAGATTTCAGAAAGTAATAGTTACAAATTGTTATGTTATGCTAACAATTTGTGTGGTTGAATGAAAGGTTGAGGAAATTGTAGGGAGAATGGTCTTGGATGTGGCAGGGATGTAAGCCCATACATAAGACCAATTCTTGTTTCTACAAGAGCCAAGCATTATAAGCAAAATCCTTATTCCTGGGAATTTTATTTCATGTATATAAATATATTTGAGAAATTAAAATTTGTTATGATATGCTAACAATTGGTTTGGTTGATTGAAGGTTGAGAAAAATGAATGAATAATGGTATCAGTTATGGCATTGTTGTAAGCCATAATAAATATTGATTCCTGCAACTGCAAGAGCCAAACGAATTATGAGTAGGAAGCTCATGCTTGGAAAATTTTGTTTTCATGTATAAAACAGATTTGACACTTATGATTGAAAATTGTTATAATGATATCTCATGATGATTGTATGTGTATAATACAGGTGAGATTTTTGTTATGGAAGCTATAAGCTCAGGAAAAATAGAACTAGAAGGAAATCAAGTTCAATGATGAAAGCATAGAATGAAGAAAGTCCAATGGACTTGTTGCAACTGGAGTTCTTGGAGCCGCAACTCTGAAACGTCTTGGTTAAGTGCACTAGAGCTCCGGAGAGAAGTGGAGCAACCTGAGGGACTGCATGGCAAAGAAAGGGGTTCATTTCTTTGGGTTGTGTGGGTTGATAAGGAAGGAGAGCTTGTTGGTTGGAACTGCTGCCAAAAATATAAATTATGAAGATCATTATTCATGTTTTGGGTCGGAGTACCTATGTATACATGTTTAATTTTAAGCCAAAGTGCCTATGTATATAAACAATTGAACGGATTGATTGTGTGAATTAAGTCCAGAGATCCTAGATTTGTAATATTAAGAACAATGATATGGTGTTGTGCACTAAGGACAGTGCCAAAATAAGGGGAGGGAGATGTAACACCCTGGTTTTAACCCTTATGAAATAGAACGTATTATGTAAATGTGACTTAGGCTGGTGAGCCGGTAAAGTTGGAAAAGGGCCAAAGTGCCTAGGAAATGTAATATATATAATACACCGTTGGATGCAAGACGAGCAAGGACAAGAGATAGGGGGCTATGATTCCACAAGAGATGGGGCTTAAGGGGCTAAGTCTTTTTATTATATTTTATTTACCCATTTTGAGTTTTAATTGAGAAAAGTGGTTACATGAGATTCTTGGGGAAGGTCATGTGGTTCTTGATTTCCAAGTGATTATATAAACAACTCTTTGAGTTGTTTGGGGGTTCACTTGTTCTTGTTCATTCACTCTTACACCCTTCTCACTCTTTCATTTTTGGTGCCTCATTCTTGTTAATTCACATGTTCTTGGTATAAGCATGGAAACAAATGGATGGAAGAGGAGAGCCATTGTTATATGGTTGTAATAAATTATTGATCATTCCATGACGGAATGGATGTCTGAGTGAATGAGATTGATGGAAGTTCAGAAAGAACTATCCACAGCTGAGAATCCTTGGAGTTTCCAGCAGGGAGATTTCCTGACCAGTAGCACTAGAGCTCTGAAGAGAAATGCAACAACCTGAGGGACTGCAGGGCAGAGAAAGGTGTTCATTTATTTTTTTTGTAGGTTGAAGGGGAAAGAGAGATGGAAATTAGGATTTGTTGTGTGGTTGGGAAACCTAAGAGCTAGTTAGCTAATTGTTGTGTGTTTTAGATTTGGCCTAGGACCCGTCCTTGTGGATTCATATCCCTGGCTCGGGGGTGACCTGTTGTTGGGAGTAAATGAACATCAGTGTCTATGGTTGGGAGGAACGTCATTGGTCTGCATCCAGTTGTTGAATGTTTACTTGCAAAGAGAAGTGTTCTATGTGTTTTATGTATAATCTATATTTCGTTGTGTATTTAATTATCTCTTAGATGTATTTATGTGTCCATGCTTGTTGGTTATTTGTTGTGCATGGCACACTTTTTATTTCTTTTATGTTGTAGCATGGATCTTGATTAATGCATGTGAGTCTTTCATTCTTAATTTCGAATTAATTATTATCAAAATTCAAAATCAGTCTTGAAATGAGTTTTTGAGGTAGCATGGCCAGCTTGTGGGTGGTTGGGTACGTTACAGGAGTCGACTAAAACTGTACAACGATTGTCGCCCTTTCGTGCACTACGCAAACTACACATGCTAACTTGTATCATAGTGTACTATAGAAAGAAAAGACTAAAAAAAAAAAAAGCAAGTGCAACAAGGAAAAGCAAGGAAATGGTTTAGGAAAGAAGCAGACAGTTAAAGAGTCCAAGTAGTTAAGGAAAACAGGAAAATGTCGCAAATGAGAAAGAAACAAGAAGAAGGATGCAAGATAGCGCAAAGAGAAGAAATCAAGCAAAACGAAGATATTGTGCAGATGACAATTAAGAGCATTTAAGACAATCCATGATGGGATGTGAAATAAAGAACTACCATAATGACAAAGTAGTGGCACTGCATAATAATAAATGAAGATTGGCAAGAATATTTTGACAAGTTGGAGAATCTAACAGATAATTCATCGAAGATACAGAGTTAATGGAGCATTGAACTGCAACAGAGATAGGCACAAAAGACACAAACAAGAACATACGTGATGGGACATGCATTGAAGAGCAAATATGAAGGTGGAATAGTGGAAGCACATAGTCATAATTAAAAAACAACAAGAAAAGCATCCAAAATTGAACACAATCGGGAGACAGCGGGAACAAGTGTGACAAAAAAATTTACAGGGTGGTCGATTCAAACCGTAATCTATCGGAGGATACAACATCATTTCAGGACATGGAAGAAACTGAGTACAATCGGAGGAGACTACAAGTAGGGATGCATAGAGCCAGCTCACTATAAAGCAGGCAAAAAGGGCAGGCCATTGTTGTCTATGTGATTGAGAAGATAGGTACACGAGTTGAGTGTATTATAGAATTTGAGCATAGTGTAGTGAAATAACATAGGGTAGGGGAGTTGATTAGGTTATAACATAGAGCATTGGTGCCACCTAAAGAAACAACACATAGTTGTAAGCAACTCACGACCTCGATGCAAGAGAAAGTCTCGAGAACAAAAATAATTGACCCAAGCTTGGAAAACTTTCCCAGAACCAGACTGTATAGAACAGAAGGCAATGTAAAAGCACGAAAAAAGTTGCACGCGCCAAAGAAGTATCAAGAAGGAGCACAGGAACATGAAGAACATAGGAAGAGAATTGTATGCATAGTAAGGACCTAGGTATGGTGATAATTATGATACTTGAGAAACAAGAAAACCATCTACGAAGGAGTTCCATGCTTATTCAACTCCACCATTGTCTAGGAAGAATGTCTTAAGTTAGCAAGAAGTGCGCATATTGTAGGCAAAATTTTGTAGCAAGAAAAACGAGCCAGATAAAAGACTACAAAACTTCATGGCAGACTAGAAGAAGGCCTTAGTGGCTCGGGACGAGCCATAGGTGAGTGTTGGGGGCGTTTTGGTTAAGTTTTGAGATCTGCGCCAGAACAAGTCAAAGAATAAAAGGCAGTTAAAAGATGGACCAGAGCATGCAACGGGGAGCGGACTTTAAGGAGTCAAAGTGCACGACAGGAGGAAGCATAATGGAGAGGCGCGCAAAAGGCAGAAAATAGTTATAAACCATTGGGATTTTGGGACATTTCAGCCACTTTATAATGATCTTAGCCCTATTTTGATGTATAAATATGTAAAGGGTT
The DNA here is from genome assembly GCA_009831015.1 of Picea engelmannii. NCBI lineage: Eukaryota > Viridiplantae > Streptophyta > Pinopsida > Pinales > Pinaceae > Picea > Picea engelmannii. The sequence goes on along the minus strand of ML803839.1, from coordinate 218,391 downwards.
GAGGTAGATAGGTGGTTCGAGATATGAGAAGTTCTTATTGATTTTGGGGTAAGTTGAGTTGAGTGTTGGAAGAAGCATTGAGGTATGACTGGTGGGTGAGACTTGCACTGCAGCGAAACGGCTAGGCAGGTTTGGGGTAATGTTATTGTTGCATATTTTGTAGTGCAGTGTGTAATTGTAAGAACATTATCAATGACTAATATAAGAAGCCATTCGTTGTGGACGTAGCCCAAGTTGGTTGAACCACGTTAAACCCTTGTGTCGTGATGTGTTTGCATATTATGATGTTTTTTATTACTGTGAAATGGTGATAAATGGTTAAGTATGTTGGATGTGTTATTCATATTTGTTGTTATAATGTCGCACATTGAAGTAACTGGTAAATGAATGAATGACAAGTAAAGTAATGTCGCATGATAAGTAACTATTAACTAATGGGAATTGTGCAACTAAGTACGTGGTTAGTAAGAACATGTTGAATGCCTCACTTCCCCTCATCACTACAGAACCTTGGTTCCTTTAACCCCTCGAGATGGCTCGGATGAGACTTCACTTGCTTGCAGGTGACGCTGAAAGAGACGGTGTCCGAGGGTTTTGTTGGTGTTTTGAAGATTAACCCCAGGTCTACCCATTGCACCCCAACACATGGCGATGACATGGGCACTGACTAGGTTATGACTGGGTTATGACTTGATGATGACTGGGTCATCAAAATTTTATTAATTCATGAAATTTTCATAATGCACAAGAGCTACACATAGTTCTCTATAGTCTTCTTTGTTCCACATGAGTACTATGGTAAACTTTTCATTATAAACACTTAAAAACTCTTGACCACAATGCATGTGGGATATCATTTTAAAGGAAAAAGTTGAAATTTCAATGGAGATGGAAGAAATTACATGAAGGGCTAATATTAACCCATGAGTTAGATGAATGATTATTGAGTGACGAATTTTTGGAAGCCATAACTCAAGATCCAGGTGTCCGTTTGGGGTAAACTTTACCTTGTTGGAAAGTTAATTCGATGTGGAAGATGATGGAATACTTTTCAAGAGGATAAATTGGCCATAACCCTCCCAAAAAATTGAAATAATAGTCAATTAATTTTTCATGGTTTGATGAGAGATATGCTTGGAACCTCAACTTCTCGAGCTTATAACTTAAGATTCAGAACTCTGAATCACGCTCAGGAAGACTCATTGGAAAGATGAGACGATGAATATTACTTATAGAGTGTTTTACATGGATATGAAATCAAATAGCATGTTCAAGGAATTAAAACATAGTCCACTCATGTTTAAGACAGACAACTTCAAGTTTTGGAATTGAAAATTTATTAAATGTCTTTTATTAAAGGAACAAGTGGGCCTTACTTGGAGGCACAAATTTCAATGAAATAAAGTCATTAATGAAAATTCAATAAATTAAAAATCAAAAGTGGTTTACTCCAAAAAGGAATTGTGTGGAAAGTTCTAGAGAGGAAAACCCTAACTACTTCAAGAACATTGAGAGCATATTTTAAAAGGGCAAAAGAAGGCACCATCAAGAGGTTGGCA
>ML803839.1:191810-202669 GCA_009831015.1 Picea engelmannii | reverse complement strand
GTGCAATGTATCCATTTATTACAACTTGCCAAACATCAAATCCCTGTGCTTGCAAAAATGCTCTCATTCTTATGCTCCAAAAATCCTAATTTCTCCCATCAAACAATGGTGTTCCATTTTTGCTAAATTCTCCTTACTTATCCATGATCTGCCTTCCAATGGTTAGAATGTTCCTAAAGGAACCCACTCTGATACCAATTGTTAGAACATTCAAAACTACCGAGAGAGGGGGGGGTGAATCAATATAGAGTTATCTCAACAATTTTAACCTTCAAGCACTACATAAACATTAACCATTAATCATGTAATTCATCATCACATAAACTCATACACATTTCACACAAATTTTTACATGAAAACCCAACGAGGAGAAAACCACGAAAATTTTTCTTAAGTAGTTTCAAGATTTTACAAGCACCAACTTGAAGCTAGCACCCATTCCCTGAGTTTTCCAACACCTACTAGAAAAAGACACCAATCCCCTTGGAATATTTTAAATGATGATACATGATCAAATCAACCTTTGAATACAATCCCAAAATCACTTCTTAAATCTGCATACAAAACTGCTCAGAACTGTACCTCAAATTTGCAAACTTGTAAGATTTGCCACGAGCTCAATTTTTTGTTTTTTATTCTAAAACTTGGACCTCAGTTATTAGGATTTGTTCTCCTTCTAATGCAACAAGTGGAATTCAATTTTCACCTACCAAGCTTCAGATATAACTATTTTATCTTGAACACATGTTTGGGACTAGTTTATGGATTAGTCACAAAACCTAACTTCCAGAAAGTATAACTATGTACCTGTACTGAATCGGGATCTTATACTTGCACCCAATATTCTTCGATATCTTCTCTGAAATTTCTCAAGTTTTTGTTCCTTGAATCATCCCCAAAAAAGGGTTATAGAGAAAATGGCAAGATGACCCGTTTTGAAGAATAAAACCCTAGTTTTAAAAATCTCAACTTCCACTGAGTATAACTCCACACCTGTAACGAGTCAAAACTTGAAATTCGTACCCAAGATTCATCACCATCTCTTATGAAACACCTCCATTTCACTATCTGAATCATTCTAGAAACAAAGTTATATCGAAAATTCCAAGATGACCTTCAAAGAAAAACCCTAGAACAAATCAAAACAAGACTTCATCTTCCCTTGGAATTTCACCCTTATTTACTTCACCTTCCCTTGGAAATTCACCCTTATTTACTTCACCTTCCCTTGGAAATTCTCTCCTCTAGGCTGAAATTCGCTCCTCTTCCTTAGCTAGGTCGAATTGGTGTTATCCAAATGCCAAATGATGGTCCTCTTATTTATATGATTCTTCTCCACATGAGGGTATGCGACCAAGGGTTGCAACTTTTGGGTCACACCTCTTCCTTAAGGATGGTTGACCTTAGGGGATTCTTTACTTTACTTTAGGAGCTTCTTCTCTTGGCTTTAGGATCTCATTCACTTGTCTTTAGGGGATTATTCTCTTGGTTTTAGGGGCTTCTTCTCTTGGTTTTTAAGGGCTTCTTCGCTTGACTTTAGGGGCTTCTTCGCTTGGTTTTAGGGCTTCTTCAATGCTCCTTCAAGGCTCCATTTGTGTACAACTCAAAGTGGACATGTGGAAATAGCCACATGTTTTCTCATCCCATGAGGGCCATGCCTAAAAGCTACGCCACAAGGGGACTACTTTGGAGTTATATACACTTACGTCAAGGCTCCTTCAAGGCTCTTCAAAGCTTCTTCAAGTGCACACATCATCATCACTTTTAGGGGCTTCTGGGTTTTTCTTTAGGGATTCTTCTAAGGTTGACATAAATGAAAACCAATTTTCCAACAATTGCAACCTGGATTTTGATTTTTGTGAACATTGCATACATGGTCAATAGAATCGAGTAGTATTGTCATCTGGTGCTACAAGAGCAAAGGGGATCTTAGAGGTACTACACAGTGATTTGTTTGGACCGGTGTATGTTCCATCACTAGGTAAATTTGTGTATTATGTTTCATTCATTAATGATTTCTCGAGGAATACATGAATTTACTTTCTCTGAAAGAAATGCAAGGTCTTTGTTAAATTTCAATAGTTTAAGACTCTTGTGGAGAATCAGACAGAGAATAAAATAAAGGTATAAAGGATAGATAATGGAGAGAATTTTGTGGGAATCAATTCGAAGAGTTCTGTAAGAAGTGTGATATAGAAAGGTAGAAGACTAATCCATACACACCTCAATAGAATGGGGTTGTAGAAAGGACTAATAGGATGTTGATGGAAAAATCAAGGAGCATGCTTAGTGGTGTCAGGTTAGGACAAGTATTCTGGGAAGAGACAACATGTACTATATGTTACCTAGTAAATAGATCACCCTCATAAGCATTGGTGGATAGAACTATGCATGAGGTATGGACTAGTAAGAAACCCTCTCTTGAACATATCATAGTATTTGGTTGCGATGCTTATGTACATGTTCCAAAGGAAAATAGAAGTAAGTTGGATAATAAAGTTGAAAAGTGTATCTTTATTGGTTATAAAGATGGTATAAAAGGCTATAAACTTTCCAACCCATAAACTAAGAAGATTGTTTACAGTTGGGATGTTGTTTTTAGAGAGGTTAAACATTTTCCCAAACAGGAACTCCTACCAAGGCAAGAAGAACCTAAGAAAATAGAGTTTAGGTTGGATGATGAAAAATCTGACTCAACAAACAAAGATGAATCAAAAGAAGAAGAACCTCATACTCCAATATTGAGGAGATCGGTGAGGGTTTCCAACACAAATCTCAGTGTACTGTGTGTATGAGCCATTGATTAATTTATGTTTTGCTTAATAGTTTATATGCAATGTTTTACTTCACAGGTTTAAAACTTACAAGTGATACATCTCAAATTTTATTTAAAAATGGAGAAATCATTAATGATGTTAATCATTAACATACACAATACATTTTATAGATCGTACAACATCAACTTGATATGAAAAGACATGATATGGATGAAAGATAATATCAAAACCAATATATATGTGAAATTTACATCTCAAATTTAATTGAGTGATAAACCTCAAATTTAATTTGACAATAGAGAAATCATTAATAATTAAGATCATTAGCATACACACAATATATTTTATAAATAAAACAACATCAACATTAACATGATATAAAAAGGCATAATATGTATGAATGATAATATCAAAATCAATATATATGTCAAATATACATGTAAAATACATATTGCAACAATCAAATATATACATGTCAACAATTGTTATAAGCTAGGTCGACCACTAGAGCCAAAGGTATTAGTAAATCCCTCACAAGATCCAGAGGCATCAATACCTCTAGCAGATAATAATGTAGAATGTAGCATCTGACTTATCTCTTCACTACCAACTATGTCACCCGATGTGACCATATCATATATAACATCAATAGAAACTATAGAGAATCTAGTAACCAGTTAGTCAACTACTAGGGGAGATGGTGCTCGGTCAATTGCTAGAGGATAAGATGGTGGTTGGTCTAATGTTGATGTCAAAGATGGTATTCGGTCTACTCATTGAGGAGATTATGGTCGGTCTATTGCTAGAGGAGATTGTTGGATAGTTGGTTTGGAAAGTTGGTTATTATTGATTTTAACCCTTGGAGATTGATGTCAACCCTTGGAAAACTCTGAAATCCCTAGAGATATGGTTGATATTGATGGTGAGTTAGTTGTCATTGATGGAGTGGTTGATGTCTGCAGATGTGATGGGTGTATTTGATGAAGTCTACATAAAGCCCCGGAGGTGTGGTTACAGTACCTAAAGTTGGTTGAGGAATATGGACATGAAGGACAATGTAAATGTAGGTAAGACACTCATAGACGGATAGTCCTTGTCGTGTCCTTTCCGGTGATAGATGGTACACCACATGATTCCTCGCGGTTGAGGAGTTATGAGGTCATGAAGTTGGAAGCCCCAAAGATGGGTTAAGAAGCCCCTAGTTGGTTACAATATGGGTTAATAATCCCTTAATTGGTCACAAGTCATTAATGAAATGGTAAAGTGGTTGTAACAAGAAAGTTCAAGAATCCCTAAAGTTAAGGAAAAAGGTTACTTAGAAAAAGTATATATACACTTCAATAACTCACTCATAAGTACACACACACACATTCTATTGAATATATTTTATGTGAGTAAATGATTCTTATCTGAGGTAACTAAAGAAATCCGAGACAAATTTCAGAGGGAAGATGAAGTAAAGAAGGGCGAAATTCCAAGGGAGGATGAAGTCTTGTGATGATGTGTTATAAGATATGTTATTTAAAGGTTATCTTACCATTTTCGTTATAACTTTTTTTATAGAATGATTCAGATAGCGAAAATTGGAGGCGATTGAGAAGACATGGCAAGGTACATATGGTAAAAATTTCGGCTTCTGGGTCGTTGTATTTTCTGAGATACACTCTGTGGAAAATAAGGTTTTTGGCTAGTCCCGAAATTAGTCTCAAACAAGTGTTTCGGGTAAAAAAATCATAACTTCTTCATAGAGAATCCAAATTTAGTGAAACCAAATGAATTGGATAGAGTACAATTTGTAGTATGTTGTGTATTATTTTCAGATATAGATATCGAATATTCCATGCGTAGCATGCTCTACAACCGCGCTCTCTAGAATAAGCCAGAATTCAACAAGGTCTGCCATTTTTTCTATAACTCCTTTTTCTAGGATATTCCAAGCAGTGAAACATGTAGGAATTGTAGAGAAGATATTGATTAATATTGGGTACAAGTTTCATAGCTATATTCATTACAGGTATGAATTTATGCTTGTTGAGAGTTAGGGTTTGTGACTAATCCAAAAACTATTCCCGTGAGACTAAGGTAAAGTTTGATGAAGATGTTATTCTCTTGTTGTTGAAGTTGAGGAAGGTATATAGATTTGTGATCACATACACTAGGTATGTTATAGAGTTACATGTATGTTTATATGCATTTTATGAGGGTTACATGTTGATGATGTTATGGTGTGTGCTTGAGGCAAGTGTTTGGTACTTTGTTGAGGCACTTCATTGATGATATTTTATGGTAAATGGTGTATGGCATGATTGAGACATATCATGAGTGATATGGTATATGGTTGAGGCACATGGTTTGAGGAGCATCTTGTATATTGGGCACATTGTTTGAGATGCGTTTTTGGTATATGTACGAGGCATTCCTTGGCGACATTGATGCATGGTGAGATACATCGTTGATGTATGATATGGTGTTGGCACATGTTTTGGTTGATGCAGATTGATGTACATGGTATGGTACATGTTGATGTGCATGATTGATGCATGATTTGGTACATGTTATAGGTATTGATGTACATGGTCGATACATGGTATGGTACAAGTTTGGCACATTCTATGGTACCAGTTCGATACATATCTTGTGATAGTATGTTGGTGATCTTGGTACATGATCGGTAGAGTCCTGTGTTGGTGATGTTGGACATCTATTTTAGAGGTTCCCTTCCTATATTATTTATGTGATAGGATCTGGTTGAGTATCGTTGATTAGTTACAGGTTGGACAGGTTGGATACAGTGACAGGTTGACAGTGGCAGTGATTGTGGTTGTGACAATTGGTCTACACTTATATTTTAGGGTGGCAGGACGGGATAAGGAAAGGGGGTTATAGCCTCTTTTTGATTGGTGCCAAAGAACTTAGGGAGTTGGAGCTTGAGAATCAGGGGGTTGTAGCCTCCTTTTTGTTGGAGCCAAAGAATTCAGGGAGTTGTAGCTTTATTCGGGTTGGATCTTGTAAATAAGGGGTTGCAGCCTCCTTCCAATTGTAGATGGAGAATTGGGAAGTTGGTGCTTCCAATTTATGTATTCTTTGATATGTAAGAAAACATTATGTGGTTTTCTCCCATTTGGGTTTCCACGTAAATTATGGTGTACTGTGTATTTGATGTGATGTTGTTAATGTGATGCTCTTATGTTTACATGATCATGATATATTGATGACACATTGATGATATATTGTTGATTAAGTTGAATTTTGTATATTGTAGTTAAAATTGGTAAAAATGTTCATACCGATTCACCCCTCCTCTCAGTATTCCAACAATTGGAATCAGAGCAGGTTCCTTCAGGAAACAATTTAACCACTGGAAGGTAGATCATGGAGAGCAACAACATGTATAAGAATGGAATACCATAGTTTCATGGACAGAACTATGCATTATGGAGCAGAAGGATGAAAATATATGTACAATCACATGGATTTGATGTTTGGCAATTAGTAGTAGATAGATACAAAGAGCCTGCCACTCCTCCAACAAATAACAATGGAAAGAAACTCAGTCAAAACAATTTGAGGGCTAAAAATGTTATCCTAAATGGTCTGGTTGATTCAATATATGTTAGAGTTATGAATTGTGACTCTGCAAAGGAAATTTGGGGAAAACTTCAGAATGTTTATGAAGGAGATGCCAAAGTTAAGGTAACAAAGCTTCAGACTTACAAAGGTCAATTTGAACAGTTGAAAATGAAGGAAGATGAAGACATTGCAGCTTACTTCTTACGCGTTGATGAAATAGCGAATGCGATTAAAGGATTGGGAGAAGAAGTTGATGAGTCTATAATTTTTCAAAAGGTATTGAGATCTCTTCCAATGAGATTTGATCCTCGGATTTCAGCACTAGAAGAAAGAGCATTTCTGTTTATGATAAGCATGGATGAGCTACATGGAATATTTACAGCTTATGAAATGAAAACAAATAAGGAAAATCCATCCAAGACATAAGCAACCTTCAAAGCATCCAAGAAGACAAATAAGAAGAAAAATCTCAAGTCAAAGCCAAATTGCATATGTAGCGATGATTCAGACAAGGACGAAGAAATAGCCAACTTCGTAAGGAAGTTAAAGAAATGAACTTGCAAGTACAAAGGTATGCTTCCCTTAAAATGTTTTAATTGTGGTAAAATTGGTCATTTTGCAAATAAGTGTCCTTATGCTAAGAAGTCAGATAGTGATGAAGATGATGATCCCAAGAAAGAAAAGAAATATCAAAAGGGAAACATAAGGAAAGTCTTCAAGAAAAATCTCTACTCAAGAGAAGATAATTCTTCCTCTGATGAAGATGATGTAAGTGAAGAAAGAAAGAAATCAATCAGTGTTTTAAATGAGCTGAAGAAAGAAAGGAAGAAAAACAAATCACTCAAAGAAGAAAACATCTTCTTGAAAACCCAACTTGAAAAAGGCAAGAGAAAGGAAGAATTTATGTAGATCTAGATGATAAAGAAAGAAAAAGAGTGTGAGAAGCTTGAAAAGGAAACCGTGACACCGAGAATTGAAGTCAACAAGCTTAGTAAGAACTTAAAAAGTTCTCGAGTGTTAGAAAACATTCTCAACAGTCAAAGGCCATACAGTGACAAATCTAGACTAGGATACAAGAAAGTTCATTTTGAGGAAGGTTCAAGCTCCATGATGAAAGCAATAGAACAAAAGAGTTATGCAAAAGTTCTCAAAGGAAAGAATCATGGTCAACAAGAATAAAAAAGGAATGAATACAAAAGACCTTCTACATTCACGCAGCAAAGAAATTTCAGTCATGATCAACCAAGAGAGGAATCCAGAAGGACTACACCGCAAAGAAGATCATTCACTCCCAGGTATGTAAATTTATTTTATGGTCATTGTTTTAGTTGTACTAACTTTGGACATAAAGTTGTAGATTGCAGGGCTTATGAAAGAAATGTTCAAGCAAGAAATGCTTATATGGCTCCCCATAATATTGAATGTTACAAATGCCACAACTATCGAAATTGTAGAAGTGTGATAGAGCCTCCCATGAAGGAAAACATTGATGTCAAATACATGAAAGTTTGGAGAATAAATGAAAAACAATAAGAGCGGGTGAATGAAGACCAAGTCCTAGATATCGTACTCACAAGATTTACGACAGCGCAAGATCATAATAAATTTGCGGGCCAAGAGGAAGATGACAGAATCGAGGAAGAGGATGAAGTCAAAATTCAGGAAGAAAATGAAAAGAATGTTAGAATTAAGGAAGAGGATGAAAAGGAAGATAATGAATCCACAAACAAAGAGGAAGATTACTCTACATCAGAGTAGGTATTTTTTTTAGACACCCAGCTTGGATACTCTCGGTAAATATGAATATTGAATAGGGGGAATCATTTTCATAGCTAATACAAATCAAAGAACCATCTTTCGAGCAAGATGAAGTATTTGCAGAGACAGATAACAAAAGTATAGAATGGCATATTGATCAGTTGATAAGTATTATTCCCACGTAGATATCAGTTGACAGTTACACAGGCATAAGTTTATGATTATATTCCTTCAGGCAGAGATGTCTTTAGTACAGGTTGTTCCATACATGCAGAGTTCAATTTTCAGATAGAGTAGATCAGTGGAAACATTTGATTCAGTTGCAGTTGTGAAGCTGTCATGATAGTACATTGATAGATGGGTCAGCATTGTGGACAATTGAGTAGCATAGTTATGGACAACATATGACATATGGGAAGAGATGGATTTATGAAATCATTAGCAGGTACAAAAAAACATGGGTCAAAGAAAATGCATAACAGTGTATCAGTGGAATCAGTTGAAATCAGTTGGTCGCAGAAAGGCAAGCAATGAAAGGCACAACAAAATAGGGAAAGAGAAACCTTCAGCAGAAGTTATATCATCAAAGGGACATTGTTGAACAGTATGGTCATGACAAATCATTTGAAGTCAAGAAACTTTGAATGCTTTATATATATATATTAGAGAATTATAAGAGGAAGCACCAATGGACAATTAGCATGCACTGGAAGAGAGGAAATGAAACACTTACAAGTAGCTCTACATTGATTTACACGACATCTTGCAGAGAAGTTGAGGGAAGAGAAATCATCAGAGAAAGAGGTCCAGAACGAAATATTAGAAGCATGCAGATAGGGGGAGACATACCGACAAGGGGACTTATCCTTTTGCCCACGATATTAAAGGAAGATAAAGAGAAGGATTGTTCAAAGAAGGTATACTTTAAGGGGAAGTCACACAAGGAGAGAAACATGCGAAGAGAAAGAACAAAGGCATGGAAACAGAGAGAGAGAGAGAGAGAGAGAGAGAGAGAGAGAGAGAGAGAATAGATGCATGAAGACAGAGGGAGCATCCCCAAGGAAAGATACCCTTTGCCATTGATGTCAAAGGGGGAGAGTGAGAAACATTGATGAGGAGCAATGGTCACAAGGGGAGCATGAGTGTTGTAATTAGTGTTTCCATCAATGTTGGTGTTGCCATCAATGCTAAAGGGGGGTATTGTTGGAAATTTGGTTTGGACAGTTTGTTATCATTGATGTCAACCCTTGGGGAAGTCTAGAAGCCTTATAGATATGGTTGATATTGATGGTGATTTAGTTGCCATTGATGGAGTGGTTGATGTCAGCAGATGTGATGGGTGCATTTGATGAAGTCTACATGAAGACCTAGAGGTGTGCTTACGGTACTTGAAGTTGGTTGAAGAATATGGACATGAAGAACATTGTAAATGTAGGTAAGACACTCATAGACGGATAGTCCTTGTCGTGTCTTTTCCGATGATAAGTGGTACGCCATGTGATTCCTTGTGGTTGAGGAGTTATGAGGTCATGAAGTTGGAAGCCCCGAAGATGGGTTAAGAAGCCCCTAGTTGGTTACAATATGGGTTGAGAATCCTTTAATTGTTTGCATGATCTAGATGGATGTCGGTGGCCTCCCACCTATTCCAACTGGCTCATTTTGGCAGTTTTCCAGTTCGGCAGTTTTTTCCTAGTTTTTGGGTCCCTAACTTTCGGGGTTGTTTTGAGGCCCTAAACAACGTTTTTAGGGTTCGCCACAAGAAACATGTGTATTCCTCGGATAGACCTTTCCAACTGGCTATCGTGCACCTAAAACAAATATTGTATGCAAAAGTTACGATCCCGGGAAGTTGATGTACTAACTTACCCAAACAGGGCCCATATGACTTTTGGTGCTTCATCTCCTAGGGTTAGGTTTTTGGATGTCTAGGGTTTTTGACATTCTTGTTTATTGTTAAAAGGCCTTGAGAGCCTCATTGTAATCATCTTCTAGCGAATGAGCGCAACCATCACATCTCTTCTCAGAGATAAGCCGCCACCATTCTAGCAAGCTTGTTTTCCACTGCATTTTACAGTTTCAGCTTATTTCCTTATTGAATAGAAACTTGTTTTACTGTATATCTGTTATTATGCGTTAAGCATATTTTGATAGTAATATGTATTCATTTAGTTTTGCTCATAAAATCTGGATCAGTGGTATCAGAGTGGTCCGCTCCTTGTCATTCTTAATGCATGTCCCCAACGAGGTCAGGGTACAAAGAATTGGGTCTCGAGCTTGTTTCTCTTGAGGACAAAAGCTCTCATACGCCCAAGCGACCTCTCATGGCGGGAGAAAAGAAAGACAACGATGTTATAACCATATATTTTATAGGATCATATGGTGATTCAGATTTCTTCCTTCAGTGGTTTTATATGGGAAATGATATTCCATTCTACAAATAATTTCCCAAAGGAAAAAGCGAAGAAAACATAAACAGGGTTTTGCATTTCGAATTATTCCCTTATTTGATTAAATTTGGCCATTTTTAGGAAAATGAAATTATAATGCAAAAGGGAAAAAAAGCAAGTTTAGCGCTACCCAACGCATAATTTTTATCCTAAGTTTGCAGTGGATAAGACGTTTTGTCGAGTAGTGGGTAACTCTCGCACAGATCTGCATTGACGACATCCATCACCTCATAGATCGATGGCCCTTCGTCCATTTTCAACCCCCCCCCCTCCCCCGACCTTTCTGCCTTTAACGGTGGGGGGGGGG
>ML803839.1:176764-191710 GCA_009831015.1 Picea engelmannii | reverse complement strand
AAACCTCAAGAAGGCAAGAAAGAACAAGCCAAGGTCAAAAGCCTGCTCCAGGAATAGTGATGATTCAGACAATGAAGATGAAGACAACTTTGTGAGAATTCTAAAAAGAGGAATCGACAAGTACAAAGGTAAGATTCCTTTCAAATGATTTAATTGTGGTAAAGTTGACCATTTTGCTTCCAAATATCCTTATGCAAGGGGTTCAGATAACGATAAAGAAGAAGTTCCTAAGAAAGAAAAGAAATGTTAGAAAAGAGATAAGGAAATAAATAAAGGAATATTTTTGAAAAAGAAAAGTCTCTATTCAAAAGACGATAGTTCCTCATCCGATGAAGATGGTGATAGTAAAAATGACTCAAGAGGAGTACTCTTCATGGCATTAGAGACTCAAGAGGAAACTACTAAAAATAATGAAGGAAACTATGAAGAAGAAGGAGAAGGGAATCTTGAGGCATAATTGATCAATGCCTTAAATGATCTAAGAATAACAAGGAAGAAAAATTGGTCTCTCAAAGAAGAGTTAGGTAAACCGAAGGAAGGCTTTCAAAACCCTAGCAAAAATTCTGAAGAAGCCAAGCAAACTATCATAGATCTAAGGATTCAGTTGGAAGAAGCCAAAGTGATTTAACAAACACTCAAGAGACAATTGAAGAAAAAAATAAAATAACAGAGAATATGGAAGCTGAAATAGTCTCACTAAGAAAGAAGGACATCAAACTAAATTTTGGCAATAGCAACAAATACTGGATGAAATCATCTTCAATAAAAAACCATTGTGTGACAAGTCTTGACTTGGATACAAAGAAAATAATATTGATGATGGTTCAAGCTCTATGATGACAGGAAATGAAGCAGAGCAAAGAAGTTATGTAGATACTACTAAGGGTTCCATCATGAAAGAAGAATGCAAGCCTCTAAAGGAGGACATACATACCAGAAATAAAGAAGAATCAAGAAGAATCTCATGCATTAAGAGGAACATGGAATCAACAACCAATAATCAAGAAGACCCAAGAAGAATATCATGATTTGAAAAGAACAACACCAACTAGAAGACCACCCACACCCAGGTACTGAAATATTTTTCTTGGCTTGTGTTATTCTTGCAATAATTTTGGGCATAAAGCCGTAAATTGCAAAGCCTATGCAAAGGGTAGAAACACCTGGAACATAAGTAGCTATGAAAATCCAAATAATCATTATGAAGGCAATTATCCCAGAAATCCTCGTGAGGCGTTTGACAAAAAATATAACAATTTTGGTGCTTTGGGTTATGAAATTGAATGCTAGAAATGTAACAATTTTGGACACATACCCAGAAATTGCAGAAGTGATTTGACAATTTCTTCAAGGGAAACTAGGCATGTTCCTTTCAATCATATATGGGAACAACATAGAACTTGGAAAAGGAAGCAAGAAGATTTGAAGGTTGAGGAAAGTGGGTTTGCCTTACAAGCACAAAATAGAAGAAGCGTTTAGTATATTGACAGTGGATGCTCAAAGCATATGACTGGAGATAAAATTAAATTTGTAACATTAAAGAAAGAAAAAGAGGGTTTGTCACGTTTAGAAATGACAACTCAACCAAAATTATAGGAAAAGGCACAATCAACCTTGGAAACAAAGATGTTTTGGTAGAAAATTTCCTACTTGTTGAAAATATGAAGCATAATTTTCTAAGTGTGAGCCAAATGTGTGATTCTGGACTCACACTTATATTCAATTCAAAAGAATGTGAAATAAGGAAAGAAGGATTAGGCAGACTAGTAGAAACAATGACAAGGACTCCAAATAGCATATACGTCTTGAATGAGATAGAAGAAGAAAGATGTTTTTTGGGAAAAGAAGATGAAATTTGGCGTTGGCATAGGAAAATGGGCCATATACACTTTGATAATCTTGTCAAGATCAACAAGAAGCAAGCTGTAAGAGAAATTCTAGAAATTACAAAGCCAAGGAATACTATGTGCAAGCATTGTCAGCATGGAAAACAAACAAAAGATGAATTCAAGCTGACAAAGGAATACTCTACGACAAAACCATTGGAGATTGTACACATTGATTTATGTGGGCCCACGAGAACAAAATGACTAAATAGTGAACAATACTTCATGCTACTCATTGATGACTAGCATAAGCTTTGAAATGTTTCAGGGTATTCAAGGAATTGGTTGAAAATTAAACTGATTTGAAAATGAAACACTTAAGATCAGATAATGGAGGCGAGTCTACTTCAAATGAATTCAAGGATTTATGTGAAGAACATGGAATAAAAAGACAATTCTCAACAACTAGTACACCTCAACAAAATGGATTTGTTGAAAGGAAAAACATAACTGTACAAGAAATGGCCAGAACCATGTTGAATGACTCCAAGCTAAGTGATATCTTTTGGGGACAAGTAGTCCATACAACCGCTCATATCTTGAGCAGAGGATTGATCATAATTAATAGTGATAAGACTCTATTTGAGTTATGGAAAGGAAGATCGACCAATGTCAAGCACTTTAGAGTGTTTGGAAGCAAGTGCTACATAAAAAGGGAAGACAAGAAGATTGGAAAATTTGATTCCCAGGTGGATGAAGGCATATTTGTTGGGTACTCATGCAAAACCAAAGAATATGAGTGTTACAATCTAAGACTCAACATGATAGTGGAAAACATCAATGTAAAAGTTGATGAAATAGACTTGTTGAATACCAAGAAGGAAAGCATAAATTCAAACATCTTTGAAGAACATGAAAATGAAGAACTAAAGCAAGAAGAATAGGAAGAAGAAGAACAACAACAATAAGAGAAGTCGCTAGAAGCAGGATAAAAAGAACACAACCAACAAGATTTTCATACACCTTCTAGGAAACCTAACCCCCGGGTTCAGAAGAATGATACACTAGAACAAATCCTTGGAGATAGAAGTGTCGGAGTGGAAATTGGAAGAAGAATGCAAGCACATACACCTGAATAAGGAGTTTTTTTCATTACTATCCACAGTTGAACCACGTAACTTTGAGGAAGCCAAAAATGATGAACATTAGATCAAGGCCATGGAAGAAGAACTAAATGAAATAGAGAAGAATGAGACATGGGAACTAGTTCCAAGACCAAAGGAAAAAAAAACATGTTTTAGACAAAATGGGTCTTCAGAAACAAGCTAAACGAAGATGGACAAGTAACCGGGAACAAAGCAAGACTAGTGTGCAAAGGATATGCTCAAGTTGAAGGAATAGATTTTGAAGAAACCTTTACTCCTGTGGCCAGAATGGAAACAATCATAATGTTCTTGTCTTATGCATGCTCCAAAAGGATTAAAGTGTATCAGATGGATGCAAAATCAACTTTTCTAAATGGAGAATTAGAAGAAGAAGTCTACATAGAACAAATATAAGGGATTCTACTATCAAAAAAGGAAGATTATGTTTGGAAATTGAAGAAAGCTTCGTATTGACTTAAGCAAGCTCCAAGAACTTGGTACTAAAGACTAGACAAGTACTTACAACAACAAAGATTCAGAAGGGGAAAGGCAGATAGTAACCTCTACATAAAAGTGGATCAAGGCATTATGATTATTATCAAAGTGTATGTTGATGGCATCATATTTGGAAGTGATGATGATAGATTGAGTAATAAGTTTGCCAAAGATATGAACAATTAATATGAAATGTCCGTACTTGGGGAGTCGACTTTATTCTTGGGACTCGAAATATCTCAACTAGATGAAGACATTTTCATTTCCCAAACTAAGTACATCAAGGAAATCTTAAAGAAGTTCAAAATGGAAGACTGTAAACCTGTGGGTACTCCTATGGTTATCGGTTGCAAGTTGAACAAAGATGATGAAACTAAAGAAGCATACCAAAGACTCTACATATCAATGATTGGTAGTCTACTCTATGCGACAACTTCAAGACCAGATTCAATGCAAGCAGTTGGACAGGTCACAAGATTTCAAGCAGCACTAAAGGAAATCCATGTTCTAGCAGTGAAAAGGATCTTCATATATCTTAAAGGAACAACATATTTTGGGCTATGGTATCTGAAATAGAATGAGTTAACAATGGTCGCCTACACATATGCATATTGGGTAGGAAGTATAGAAGAAGTACAAGTGGAGCAAATTTCTACTTGGGTGAGTGCTTAGTGTCCTGGTTGAACAAGAAGCAATCTTCAATATCCTTATCCATAATAGAAGAAGAATATATCATAGCAACAACATGTTGTACTCAGATTCTCTGGATGGAGCAAACATTGCAAGACATGCAAGTGAGATATGATGAGCCTATTCTAATACTCTGTGACAACACTAGTGCTATAAGCATATCCAAGAATCCAATGATGCAATCCAAGACCAAACATATTCCTATTAAGTTCCACTTTCTGCTGGAACAAGTCACAAAAAAATAAATATCAAGTTGGAGTACATTGAGACAAAAGAACAGATTGCATACATCTTCACAAAGCCTCTTCCTAGGGAGACCTTCGAGTATATTCGACAAAAACTAAGAGTAATTTATGCTCCAAATTGATTTTCATAATCTTCTGCAAGAATTAAAAGGGGAATATTGTCAGGGGGGGTAATCATTTTCTATTGATGTCAAAGGGGGAGAGAAAAACAGTAAAATTAGAAGCATGACAACATGGGGAGTCAACATGAAGATAAGAGGATAGTACAATCATTGGGATTAGAGAACGAAGACAGGGGAGCACGGTTGTTTTAATAAGTTGACATCAATGCCAAAGGGGAGATTGTTGGAAAATTGGTTGTTATTAATGCCAACCTTAGAAGAATCCCTAAAGAAAAACCCAGAACCCCCTAAAAGTGATGATTATGTGTCCACTTGAAAAAGCCTTGAAGAGCCTTGACATAAATATATATAACTCCTAAGTGGTCTCCTTATGGCATGGATTTTAAGCATGGCCCTCACAGGATGAGATCACATGTAGTTGTTTCCACATGCCCACTTTGAGTTGTACACAAATGGAGTCTTTAAGGATCCTTGAAGAAGCCCTAAAACCAAGTGAAGAAGCCCCTAAAGTCAAGTGAAGAAGCCCCTAAAACCAAGAGAAGAGGCCCCTAAAGATAAGTGAAAAATCCCCTAAAGCCGAGATAAGAAGCCCCTAAATCCAAGTGAAGAAGCTCCTAAAGCCAGTAGAAGAAGCCCTTAAATTAAAGTAAAGAAGACCCTAAGGTCGACCATCCTTAAGGAAGAGGTGCAACCCAAAAGTTGTGACCCTTGGTCACACCCCCTCATGTGGAGAAGAGTCGTATAAACAAGAGGAGCCTCATTTAGAACTTGGATAACACCAATTTTACCTAGCCAAGGAAGAGGAGTGAATTTCAGCCTAGAGGACTGAATTTCCAAGGGAAGATGAAGTAAAGAAGGGTGAAATTCCAAGGGAAGATGAAGTCTTGTGATGATTTGATCTATGGTTTTTTTGAAGGTCATATTGAAATTTTCAATATAACTTTTTTTCTAGAATGATTCAGATAGTGAAACTTGGAGTGTTTTATAAGAGATAGCGAATAATATTGGGTACAAATTGAAAGTCTTGACTCATTACAGGTTTGGAGTTATACTCAGTGGAAATGAGATTTTTAAAACTAGGGTTTTCTTCTTCAAAACGAGTCGTCTTGCCATTTTTGCTATAACCATTTTTGGGGGATGATTCAAGGAGTGAAACTTGGAGGAATTTTAGAAAAGATATTGAAGAATATTGGGTACAAGTTTTATATCCTAATTCATTATAGGTACAGAGTTATACTTGTTGAAAGTTAGGGTTTGTGACTAATATAGAAACTAGTCCCAAACATGTGTTTGAGATAAAATGATTATAACTGAAGCTTGGTAGGTCCAAATTGAATTCCACTTATTGCGTTATAAGGATAACAAATCCTAATATATGAGGTCCAAGTTTTTGAATCAGAAATGGAAAATTGAGCTCGTGGCGAATTTTACAAGTTTGCAGATTCGAGGTACAATTCTGAGAAGTTTTGTATGCATATTTAAGAAGTGATTTTGGGATTGTATTTGAAGGTTGATTTGATCCTATATTATTATTTAAAATATTCCAATGGGATTGGTGTCTCCTTCCAGTAGGTATTGGAAAACTTAGGGAGTGGGTGCTTCCTTCAAGTTGGTGCTTGTAAAATATTGAAACTACTTAAGAAAAGTTTATGTGGTTTTCTCCCAGTTGGGTTTCCACGTAAAAATCTATGTGCAATTTCTATGAGTTTATGTGATGATGAATGACATGATTAATGGTTAATGTTTATGTAATGCTTGAAGGTTAAAATTGTTGAATAACTCTATATTGATTCACCCCTGCTCTCAGTATTCTTGAATATTCTAACAACAATTAGACATACCTTTAACCATAACTTTACTATGTTGTGTTTAAAGGCCCTTTTCTCCAAGATTTCCCAGTCTTTGATGCCACAACATGGTCTTCTTTCCAGGGACAATACAGATAATGTCTTCTTCATTTCTTTGCTTAGAGATAATAGAATTATTACACCCATCATTATAATTTATTCTCAACAACTTGTACAGAGTTCCACACCGAACTCCCCTCATTAAAACCATTGCTCCTCATACCATCTTGCAAGTTCCTGTTGTTTTTCTTCACATGAAATATGATTGATGTATTATTACAATGATGAGTGTTCCATATATAGGGAACATATGATGACCATCCATGAAAGGATGCATCCCTTAAATAATCAACAACTATTTATTATTATCATTTACTTATTTTATATGATATTTAATATTTAATAATTATATTATTAATTATTATTCTAAGAGAATGTCTTTCCGATGTTGTCCAAACAACAACACTCCCTCTCAACGAGGGAGACATTCTGCATCATGCCAAGCTTGTCTTTGAAGTATACAAACTTCACCCTAGACTAATGACACTTGTATGTCAGTCTTGGGAGACGTCTCTCTCCCACCTGAATTGAGGAGAAACTCCTTCTGCGGCTCTCCCTTTTGAGCCAATTGACTCTCTCTGAGATGAGGCTCACTCCGGGTCCGCATGCAATAATATATAACATCTTGAGTATTTATCATTCCTTTTCAAATCACCATGACTAGGACAAAAATCACACTAGTATCTTTCACCATAAGTACACATTTATGCTAACTGACATGTGGAAATCACTTCAATCAACTCGAGTCCATATTATTCCTTGTCATGATCAAGGAAGGAATACGTCTGGGCCCATTTACCACAAGTGCACCTTTATGATAAATGTATCCTATCTCCCTTGGTCTGCAGCCCAATCTAGGAGAAGTTATGCCCGATGTTGAAACATCAACACTCCCTCTTATCTAGGGAGGTATTTTTCCATAGTAGTACATAACTATTGTCGAGAGACACATAGTCTCCGCCAGTGGTACACAACCACCATAGTAGCAAAAGGTTTGTCACACATAGCACTCCCATGTGGACTTCTAGAGGCTACTCCCTTTAGGAACACTTAGGGTCAACTGCCCATAGTGTATGACATCAAGGGTCAACTCCCTTGACATGTCCTCATGTGCTCTCCACGTGGGACATTGGGTTATAAGCCCAAATGCACTTATCCCTTCTTGAATAAGTGTCCCACTTATCCCTTGTCGAATAACTATCCTCACAGATCAACTCAACTCAATTCATAGAGGAGTACAATTTGGAGAAAGTTTGTCACACATGGAACTCCCATGTGGACTTCTAGAGGCCACACCCTCTAGAAACACTAGGGTCAACTCTCATAGTGTGTAATGTCAAGGGTCAACTCCCTTGACATGTCCTCATGTGCTCTGCATAAGGGACGTTGTGTTATAATCCCAAACACACTTATCCCTTCTCGGATAATTGTCATCACATATCAACTCAACTTAGTCACATAGGAGTACGATCTGGAGAATGTCTTAGGAAGTAGAAAACATCAACACTCCCTCTCAGTGAGGGAGGCATTCTCTGCCACACACTAGTACATTTGGGTCAAATTTCGACGACGCATTCGACGCAATTGCCACTTTATCTTGTCGGGAGAATGACAAACCACAGACCCCCTCAAACGTTGTTTCACATGACGTTGCTTTTTCGACGACATAGATTTCATATTTATTGCGACGTTTCAAGCAGACACGTGTCATCTCATATTTGACAGTCCAAACCCCATATAGCCATCGTAATACTGACATCTTGGAGGTTGCAATACCAACGTCTTGGACGTGGCAAGAGAGATGTCATGGAGGTGGCAAGAGAGATGTCTTGGAAGTGGCAAGTGAGACGTTTAGAGGTGGAAAGAGTGACGTCGTGGAGGTGGCAAGAGCGACGTCTTGGACATGGCAAGTGAGATGTCTTGAAGGTGGCAAGAGAGACGTCTTGGAGGTGGCAAGAGCGATGTTTTTGAGGTGGAAAGAGAGACGTCTGGGAGGTGGCAAGAGTGATGCTAAGAGGTATCATCTCCGACCTAGTTACTATGGGAGCGACACTCTTGGTGGTGGTAAGATCGACGTATTGGAGGTGGCAAGAGAGACGTCTTGGAGGTGGAAAGAGCGACGTCTTGTAGGTGGCAAGAGAGATGTTTGGGACGTGGCAAGAGCGACGTTAGGAGCTATCAGCTCCGACGTGGTTGCTATGGGAGCGACACTTCAAGACATTGCAATAGCGACTGTGTTGTAGGTATTTAAAAAAAAATAGAATATCAATACTGAGAGGGACAGGTACATTAACCTTTGCTAAGATACTAGCCATATCAATATTTAAATCTATATCATCGGTCTTAGGCAAGGTTGGTTGAGGAGGAGGACTAACTTCCAATGGTAAAGGGGGTCTTGTCTAATGAGGTTGAGGATCACTAGGATATGTCTCGAGTGTGTTATCACACGAACTCACAATTGTCGACATTTGTCCCATTTTTGCATAGTGACATAGGAATCTTGTTTCCATGTTGAACACGAAGTACAATTTTCCACAATGGATTGTATAACCTCNAGGATCACTAGGATATGTCTCGAGTGTGTTATCACACGAACTCACAATTGTCGACATTTGTCCCATTTTTGCATAGTGACATAGGAATCTTGTTTCCATGTTGAACACGAAGTACAATTTTCCACAATGGATTGTATAACCTCTTGTCCCTAATCCAATAACCATTATGTTATATTTAATGCAGTTATCTAGTGGCATAGTTGCTAATAATGTTGAATGAATGCATTCTAGTATTTGTTTACACAAAGGAACTGAAAGTTGAACAGTGCAAGCCAACTCATGCTGGATTGTCATTTCTTTTTCAACATTGTCCTTTCTAACTATAACACATTCAAAACCTCGAGAATGTCCAATTAAGAGGAGAAATTGTTTCTCTCTTAAAACCAGCGGTATCCATGTAAGAAAACAATATTTATTTTTAGAGGAGCTTCTACAATCCACTAGTTGACTAGAATTTTTTCTCACATATGGATCTAGAACACCACTCTGGACTAGAAAGTACTTGAACTTCATCCTGGTTTGGTAAGAATATCAACAACTTGCTCATATGTAGGAAGGTACAACACCCATACTTCCTTTCTCTACACCATGTCTAGGATGTAATAGTACTTGATCTCAATGTGGTTTGATTTGTCGTGAAACACTAGATTATCTGAGATCTTCACAAAACTTTGGTTACCATAATGAATAATGGTGGAATCTAGCAGATGTTTGGATAAATCTGCAAGGAGCTTGCGAAGCCACACTGCTTCATAGACTGACATACTTAATGCAATGTGCTCTGCTTCTGCTGTGCTCAAAGCCACATAAGTCTGTTTCCTGCTACGTTAGGAAACCATGGAAGATCCCAAAGTGAAGCAACACCCGAAGGTGCTCTTTCTGTCCAATGTGCTCCCTGCCTAATCAGAGTCAATATATTCCTGCCATATCATATCAATACTGGAAGTATATCTCAGACCATGTCCAACTATGCCTCGTAGGTATCTCAACACGTGCTTCGCAACAATCCAGTGTGTCTATCTTGACTGACTGCTAAACTAGCTAAGTTCACTCACTGCATAGAAAATATTTGGTCTGGTGTTAACTAGATACATCAATTATCTAATCAATTTTTTGTATAGAGTCAGATCAATTTTGTCAGAATCGGAAGAAGACACACTTAGTTTCTTCGGATTTTTCACCATTGGTGTAGCCATTGGCTTCAAGTTCAACATCCCAAACTTCTTCAATATCTCAACTGTGTACTTCCCTTGACTTAGGAAAATCTCATGAGTTCTCTGCCACACCTCTAGTCCCAAGAAGTAGTGCATTATACCAAGGTCCTTCATCTCAAACTTAGAGGCCAACGCATACTTGCATTCAATAATAAGGCTCTCTATATCAGTGAGGAATAAATCATGAACGTAGAAGACCAAAATCAGGGATTCACCATTTACAATATTGTAGTATAGGCTGGGATCGAAAACACTTTTGTTGAAGCTCAAAAGTCATTAGGTGTCCATAAATCCTCACATACCAAGCTCAAGGTGGTTTCTTGAGTCCATACAAGGCCTTCTTCAACCTGCACTCTTGAGAATACTTCTCATGTATCACGAAACCATCTGGATGCTTGATGTATACTTCTTCCTCAATCTCTCCATTGAGAAAGGTTATTGTCACATCCATCTGATGTAGTCTCTAACCCAAGGATGTTGTAGGGGAAATAATCATCCAGATAGAAGTGTATCGAGCAACAGGAGCAAATGTCTCCTCATAATCTATTCCCTTCACTTGAGAGAATCCTCTAGCAACAAATCTCGTTTTGTGCCTCTCGATGCTCTCATCAACTGTGTGTTTGATCTTGTAGATCCATTTGGGAGTCACAATAGACTTCCCCTCGGGTCTCAGAACAATATCCCACACATCATTCTTCATGATGCATTGATACTCCTCCATAATGACATCTCTCCATATTGGATGACTAGTTGCCTCCTCATAACAGGAAGGCTAAAAAAAATGAATGATGTGGCTCATAACTGCGGCATATCATATACATCTCTAAGGTCTCTTGCTCTCTCAAAAGATAACACGAGGAGATGCATGTCCTTCTGCCTGATACATAGTCAGACAAGCGCATGTAGGTCTCTTTCGACCTACTGCAATATCTCTGGTAACATCAATTGGAGCTAGAAGATCAACAAGATAAATTGAATCAATAGGCTCAATTGTTCTCCCTATGAACTATTGGAGGGTGAGGGGGAGAAAGCACCATCTCTTCCCGTGTCTCACTATAATTCTCCATGTGAAATCCTCTAGATCTCATGAAGGCTAACTCTTCCTCAAAGATAACATCTCCGCTCACCTTACCTTGTCTCTGACCAGGGATGTAGATCCGATATGCCTTCAAAGGCTCATTGTACCCCATAAATGTACCCTTTCTTCCTAAAGGGTCTAGCTTGGTCCTTTTCTCTTTGGGTACATGAATGTATATTGGACATCCAAATATCCTGAAGTTTCCAAGCTCAGGATTTCACTCTGGTGAAGGCCTCCTCTGGAGTCATGTTCCTCAAAGTCTTACGAGGACTTATGTTTTGAACATACACTGCAGTCATGGATGCATTTGCCCACAGAAAAATGTTGATCATGCTAAGTCGTCTTGGACCATACTTGACATATCTAGGTTTTCTCGTGAAACCAATGTCTAAGACATATCGAGGCTCCTTGATGGAACCAAAGTCTTGGTTCCTTCATCTGACCATCCGAGGCACGTCAAGATGAAGTCTACATTCCCTCCTACTAGTCCATACAAGACCCTCCGGGGAGAATGTCTCATGATGTAATCATATCAACATTCCCTCTTAATTAGGGAAGACATGTGCAACAACAGGCAAGAGATGCCAAACACATGCACTCCTCAACATGATTCAAATCCAAATCCAGCTTTCCAATAGTAGCAGACCCACTAGGCGCAAACAATTCCCTTAATGAAAGCAAAAAATCATGACTACTTATAGTGGCAAGCTCTCGACTTGTCACTCTTGCAGAAATTTGAGAAGAAAAACAAGTAATCAAACTATCTCCCACTATTCCTTCACAAGGGACTTGTGAATCTCCATGTCCAAAAGATATCCTACCACATCAATTAGTAGAAGGAGCTTCTTTGCACCTTGAGAAGTTGCGATTTCCCCTGCAACAATATCAACATTGATATTATAACCCCAACCATTCTCATCAGCTACAAGAAAGAAAATCACAGGGACACTGCCATTCTCAGCAATGGCCTTCAATACAATAGTATTTTATAGAAGTAACTTATTGAACAGAATCAACGTCCTTTCCTTCACCTCCTTATAGATCTTCAATAGGTGGATGAGCGATTTGCGGTTGAGCAATGTCACAGGATCGTCAGTTGAAGTAGTCGTCGATTTAAGGGATGGAGCTGCCACATCCCATTCAGTCCTCATAGCTCCAGGCCAACTGTTATTTACCGGGCATTCAAGCCTTGATCAAACATTACACGGAGGAGGATTTTTTGGTGCACGCAACCACAATCACTTGAAGAAACAAGTACCCAAGACCGAAGACACAAAGAAGCAAAGTCTAGGGTTTCTCAACACGAGCATCATCTAACAAGTCAATGTCAGGCTCACGTTTTTGGCATCGTGGGCAACATATCAGCTTTGATATACAACACGGTCTCTCTAACCAATCCTTGGCATGCCCTCTTTCTCTCTCTCAGAGGGATGGGCGTCTTTCTTCTACCTGCTATCTGCAAGCATGCAACTCAACCACTCAATCTGACAACGATTTTCTCAACCTCACGCCAACTGCCACTCTCACAACTCTCCTAAGCTCACAACGAACAAACATCCAGGTGGACAACAAGCAGTCAGGGGACATAAATCTCCTTCACCTCTCACTGTTGTTCTTAACAATCTCACACAAACAACTAAACATGAGCAATAACTTCTCTCTACTCTACTCTCCATATGTTCCTGAGCCCTCCTATGAGGGATTCAAGCCTAGTCTCGCTCTGATACCATGTTGTTTTTCTTCATATGAAATATGATCGATGTATTATTACAATGATTAGTGTTCCATATATAGGTAACATATGGTGACCATCCATGAAAGGATGCGTCTCTTGAATAATCAATAACTATTTATTATTATCATTTAATTATTATCTATGATATTTAATAATCAATAATTATATTATTAATTATAATTCTAAGAGAATGTCTTCCCTATGTTGTCCAAACATCAACAGTTCCCTTTCCTAATAAAGTATCCACACCTACATCACACAACTTACTTGCAAACATTAGGCTCTCGGCTAGATTTGGAATGTCTAGAACCCTAGGGATAACATCGTTTAGCAACAACTTAACCCTTCCACATCCTATGATTTTGTCTGTCGAGTCATCTCCTAGGAAGACATCACCACCATCGTACTTTTCATATTCATAGAACCACTCCCCGTGAGGAGTCATGAAATGATGCACCTAAGTTGATAAAATATACACCACAATTTGCATGTGTACCTATAGATGCTAGGTAAGCATCCCCTCCTTCTTCTATGGAGGTTTTGACCTCTATGGAAGAGGAATCACCAGATCCCTTTGTTATTCTTTGACCTATAATATTTCTTATAATGCCCAACTTTACCACATTTATAACATTTCCTTAAAGATTTTCTTGGAGATTTAGATATACCTTTAGATTTAGATCTCCCCCCTCCTATATTGGGGACAAACTCTTACAAATAAAGCATATGTGCTCTGACTGTCCATGATTTTCCACCTCATATTTTCTAATAATAAGGATGCAACTACATCCTCTTACTTTAATGCAGAGTTAGTGATACTATCAATTGCTACAACTGGATTATCCCAGGATTTTGACAAATAACAATACAAGGTAATACACTTAACTTCTTTCGCAATCTTAAAATCAACATAGACAATTTGACTTACAAAAGTATTGAAGGAATTTAGATGCTATGTCACAAAATCTCCATCTTTTATCCTAAGATGATACGACCTCTTACTAAGAAATAATTTGTTTACGAGGGGCTTTGACTGATACAAATTCCCTAACCTCTCCAATATTTCCTTGGTTGTAGATTCTCTCGAGACATTCAGTAACACTTTATCTACCAGTCAGTTGAATCATACTCCTTACTCTTCTTTCCAACTTCTCTCAATCTTCTTTCATCATAAGAGTAGGTTGTGTACTAGGATCCACATCAATCCATTGTTCTTTCTTTATAAGAAGGTCCTCCATATTGAAATTCGATAACTCAAAGCTTTGATCGTTAAATTTCTCAATATCAATTCTATAACTGCTCACCATTCTCTTTTAATACATGAATCACCATTCCAATGCTCCCACTAAACTGAGGTTTATCATAGACCCAAGATAAATTTGATATATCAAAATCTAGCCAAACCCTTAGCAACAAAGGCACCCCCTGTTGATCTAAAAGATTGTTTTACGGTCTTAAGGTCAACCTCGCGAGGATATGAATCCCCCCAAGGTTTTAGAGAGATGGTACTCCTCTTTGGCTGAAAGTTTGGAAAATTCTTTGTATTGTTTTGCAATGAATTTAAAGGGTGAGTGCTAAAGAGAAAACCTCGAGAGATCTTCCAAGAAATATTATATATACGAATGTACAACCCTTATACAAATATACATTAGATAATTTAAAGAAAAGATAAGATAAAGTTTGTTAACAAAGATTTGTGTCTACAAGGTTTTGGAGTCTCCATTCAACTCACATTCTTTCTTTCTTGTAATATAAACTGAATTCTGAATCTGCTATTACTTTTGCAGGATGAAGAAATGAAAGGTCTTCAAAAAACTTTAAATAATAACTTCATTACAACCGAAAAATGATTTAGATAGGCAATACATTTGAATTCACATGCTTTCAACTCAAGGCAGAGAAATCACTAATGTAGTGCCCCGAGTAGTTCTCTG
>ML803839.1:145184-173218 GCA_009831015.1 Picea engelmannii | reverse complement strand
AGTCGACTCCTGTAACGTACCCAACCACCCACAAGCTGGCCATGCTACCTCAAAAACTCATTTCAAGACTGATTTTGAATTTTGATAATAATTAATTCGAAATTAAGAATGAAAGACTCACATGCATTAATCAAGATCCATGCTACAACATAAAAGAAATAAAAAGTGTGCCATGCACAACAAATAACCAACAAGCATGGACACATAAATACATCTAAGAGATAATTAAATACACAACGAAATATAGATTATACATAAAACACATAGAACACTTCTCTTTGCAAGTAAACATTCAACAACTGGATGCAGACCAATGACGTTCCTCCCAACCATAGACACTGATGTTCATTTACTCCCAACAACAGGTCACCCCCGAGCCAGGGATATGAATCCACAAGGACGGGTCCTAGGCCAAATCTAAAACACACAACAATTAGCTAACTAGCTCTTAGGTTTCCCAACCACACAACAAATCCTAATTTCCATCTCTCTTTCCCCTTCAACCTACAAAAAAAATAAATGAACACCTTTCTCTGCCCTGCAGTCCCTCAGGTTGTTGCATTTCTCTTCAGAGCTCTAGTGCTACTGGTCAGGAAATCTCCCTGCTGGAAACTCCAAGGATTCTCAGCTGTGGATAGTTCTTTCTGAACTTCCATCAATCTCATTCACTCAGACATCCATTCCGTCATGGAATGATCAATAATTTATTACAACCATATAACAATGGCTCTCCTCTTCCATCCATTTGTTTCCATGCTTATACCAAGAACATGTGAATTAACAAGAATGAGGCACCAAAAATGAAAGAGTGAGAAGGGTGTAAGAGTGAATGAACAAGAACAAGTGAACCCCCAAACAACTCAAAGAGTTGTTTATATAATCACTTGGAAATCAAGAACCACATGACCTTCCCCAAGAATCTCATGTAACCACTTTTCTCAATTAAAACTCAAAATGGGTAAATAAAATATAATAAAAAGACTTAGCCCCTTAAGCCCCATCTCTTGTGGAATCATAGCCCCCTATCTCTTGTCCTTGCTCGTCTTGCATCCAACGGTGTATTATATATATTACATTTCCTAGGCACTTTGGCCCTTTTCCAACTTTACCGGCTCACCAGCCTAAGTCACATTTACATAATACGTTCTATTTCATAAGGGTTAAAACCAGGGTGTTACATCTCCCTCCCCTTATTTTGGCACTGTCCTTAGTGCACAACACCATATCATTGTTCTTAATATTACAAATCTAGGATCTCTGGACTTAATTCACACAATCAATCCGTTCAATTGTTTATATACATAGGCACTTTGGCTTAAAATTAAACATGTATACATAGGTACTCCGACCCAAAACATGAATAATGATCTTCATAATTTATATTTTTGGCAGCAGTTCCAACCAACAAGCTCTCCTTCCTTATCAACCCACACAACCCAAAGAAATGAACCCCTTTCTTTGCCATGCAGTCCCTCAGGTTGCTCCACTTCTCTCCGGAGCTCTAGTGCACTTAACCAAGACGTTTCAGAGTTGCGGCTCCAAGAACTCCAGTTGCAACAAGTCCATTGGACTTTCTTCATTCTATGCTTTCATCATTGAACTTGATTTCCTTCTAGTTCTATTTTTCCTGAGCTTATAGCTTCCATAACAAAAATCTCACCTGTATTATACACATACAATCATCATGAGATATCATTATAACAATTTTCAATCATAAGTGTCAAATCTGTTTTATACATGAAAACAAAATTTTCCAAGCATGAGCTTCCTACTCATAATTCGTTTGGCTCTTGCAGTTGCAGGAATCAATATTTATTATGGCTTACAACAATGCCATAACTGATACCATTATTCATTCATTTTTCTCAACCTTCAATCAACCAAACCAATTGTTAGCATATCATAACAAATTTTAATTTCTCAAATATATTTATATACATGAAATAAAATTCCCAGGAATAAGGATTTTGCTTATAATGCTTGGCTCTTGTAGAAACAAGAATTGGTCTTATGTATGGGCTTACATCCCTGCCACATCCAAGACCATTCTCCCTACAATTTCCTCAACCTTTCATTCAACCACACAAATTGTTAGCATAACATAACAATTTGTAACTATTACTTTCTGAAATCTATTTTAAACAAGAAGATAAAATTTCCAGGCATGATTTTTCTGCTCATAATGTTTGGCTCTTGCAACACCAGGAATTGGTATTATTTATGGGTTTACATCCCTGCCATATACAAGACCATTCTTGCTGAAATTTCCTCAATTTATACCCAACCAAACAAATTGTCAACGAATTTTAAATTCTAATTCTCAAACTATTTTATATAGGAAAAATTAAATTTTCGAGCATGGATTTTCTTCTCATAATGTTTGGCTCTGCAGATGTAGATATTAGTCTTATGGGCTTACATCCCTGCCATATCCAAGACCATTCTACCTACAATTTCCTCAATTTACACTCAGCCAAACAAACTGTCATTATCTCATGTACAAGATATATATATTTTCATGGAAACAATTCAAAAAACAATGCACAAAGTGATCTTAGAATTGTTTACAACTACAATTCAATCACTTCCATTAATCCAACTATTAATTGGAATGAACCCATCATTATCTACACATGTATTATCAACCAATATTTTCTTTCTTCTATCCGTCAATATTTTTATCACTCTTTTCCCTTGACAAAGTTTTTCCATAATTTATCATTATGTAATTACTTTAACCTGCAACTTTTCTTGTTGCAATGTCTAACAACTCCTGAAGTGTTTTCAACTTCATGAGTTATAAATACTCATAATATCTATAAGGTATGTCATCGTAGCAATGCACAGAATCGGTACAAGAATTCCATGGGCATGACTACTTCCTTACCATATGCTAATTTAAAGGGTGTCTAACCTGTCAACTTCTTGCATGTAGTTCTATAAGCCCATAACACTGCAAGAATCCTTAAATCATAGTCATCCCGTCCTACATTGCATACCTTTGTCAATGCATCCTCTAGTATCTTATTAAAGGCCTCTACAATTCTATTTGCTTGAGGGTGAAATGGAGTGCTCTTTCATTGCTGAATCTGGAACTATTCTATTAATGCTACAATTGTTTTGTTCAAAAACTGAGTCCCTTGATCGCTCATCAATACTTCAGGACACCCAAACCTTGTAACAACGTTCTCAAATAAGAACTGCATAGATGTCTCTGCGCTATAGTCTGTAACTGGTTCCGCCTCTGCCCATCTTGTCAAGTAGTATGTCGCGGTAATTATGTACATGGCTCCTGTTCTCCTCGCTGGTGGATTTATTGGTCTGATAAAATCCAATGCGCATTTGTGAAATGCCTTCAAGGTGACTTGCGGATTCAAAAGAATCTCATCCCTTCACGACGACCTTCCTACTCTCTGACAAACATCTTAGTTCTGACAATATTCCTTAGTGTTCTTATGGAGGGTGGGCCACCATAACCCTGCGTGCAAGATCTTCTGCGTTATTGCCTTTCCTATGTAATTAGCTCCTGTAATTACATCATGCACCTTCACTAGGATCATTTGCATTTCATGTTCCAACATGCATCATCGCAGTAGCCCATCTATGCCTAACTTATATAAGTTTCCTATGATCAACTAATAATATGTTTCCTTAACCACTGGTTGCTTCTTTTGCGCTACTGTCATGTCGGATGGAGCGATTCCTGTACTAAAAAATTGGACAATTTATGCAAGGTGGTCATTTGCCATTTGAATTGATAATAAATGCGCATCTGGTAAGCTATCATCTAGGTTCCGTGCGTCTTATCTTGTCAGTATTTGCGACAAATGGTCTGGTCCTGCATTCAGTTTCCCTGGATTCACAATAACTTTGAAATCATATTCGTGGAATAGCAATAACCATGTGCAAATTCTCCCCCACAACATTGGTTCATTCACTAGGTATCTTGGTGTAAAGTGGTCTGTATACATCTTGAAATGGGACCCAAACAAGTAGTGTCTAAACTTCTGTAAGGCATAAACTATGGCCAAACCTTCCCTTTCTGTCATCATGTAATTCTTCTAAGAAGTTGACAGTTTTCTGCTAGCAAAGACAATTGGATAGTCTATCTATCCCTCTCCTGACTGGGCCAACACATCATGTAATTATTCTTAGCAGTCGACATTTTTCTGTTAGAAAATACAATTGGATGGTCTATCTCTCCCTCTCCTGGTTGGGCCAACACATCTTGTAATTATTCTCAGAAGTCGACAGTTTCCTGCTAGCAAAGACAATTGGATGGTCTATCTCTCCCTCTCTTGGCTGGGCTAACACTACGTTGAGTGCTATTGACGATGCATCCACATGAACATGAAACTCTTTCTTCTAATCCAGGAACACCATAATGGGTGCAGTTACTAACTTCTGCTTCAATATGTCCAGACCCTGTTGACAATCTTCATTCCACTGAAACACAACTTCTTTCTTTAATAACTTTTCCATTAGTGTTGTAATCTGCGCATAGCCTTTAATAAATTTCCTGTAATATCATGTATGACCCAAAGTTGTTCTCAATTTTCTTACTGATGTAGGTGGTGGAAAATTAACAATCACAACTATCTTTGATGGATCAACCAACAAATCTTGCTTGCACACCACATGACCTAACAAAATCCCAAATGGTGTGCAAAAAATACACTTTTTCAAATTTAACGATATTTGATATTGTCTACATATATCGAGCATCAATCATAGAGTTTATGTGTGATCTTTTAATAAGCCAAACACAATCCAATCATCTAAGTACACTTCAAGAAACTTATGAATAAATTCCTTAAAGGCTGCGACAACTACTCTAGAAAACACAACATGTGAATTCTTTAACCCAAACGATATTCCTATGTACTGGTAGATTCCCCATTCTGTCACAAATGTCATCTTATGTCTGTCTTCTGGCGCAATCTTTATACGATGATATCCTGAAAAATCCATCAATGAACGAGTAGGCATCTTGCCTTCCTACGCTTTCTAACACTTTGTCTGTAAAGGGGGTTGGAAAAGGGTAATGTAAACATGCATCATTCAACTTCCTTAGATCTACAAAAATTCTAATACCCCATGTTTTCTTATCTTGGACCACCATTGGACTTATCCATTCAGACTTTGTGATGAGCTTAATGATACCATCTTCTATCATTATGTCCAACTCTTCTTTCACTTTTTCCTTGTACTTAGGATTCAATCTATAAGGTCTATGTCTTACTGGCTTAGCGTATGGTTTAACGAGATCTTCATCTCTCCCAATTCTCCAATTATCCCCTTCATCTCTGAAAAGGTTGTCGGAAAGAGATATCGATGCCCATGCAGTAAGTATGCAATCTTTTCAACAATCTCATCGTTTCAATAGTCACCAATATTCACGAACTTAGGTTTCTCTTTCGTGCCAATATTCACTTTGCGCACTCTTAATGGCTTTGCATATGCATCAGATTCGATTTCTGGACCTACTATGTCGCGCTCTCCTTTAGTCTCCGGTACTTTCACATTTTTTCGGTCTTCTTCCTCTTGATCTTCTTCAGTAACATTGTAACATTTGAGTGGTTCATGGACTGTCGCAGATGCTCTATGCGCAAGTACTATTTCTATTTGATCTTCTTTCATGAAAATATTACTTCTAATGATTGTAGCGCTGCATCTACCAAGGGTGACTCAACTTCAAAATTAAATGTTACCTTAAAATTCTGGGTTATCTCTTCCCAATCTGTTGTCCCTCTGTGCACTTATAGCTCTAGATACCAATTCTTGGGAACTGTCTCAAGTGTATGTATGAAATTGTGTGTCCATTCCTGCTTTGGCACATGTCTCCAAGTTGTCATACATTGTGTATCATGATCTGTCCGAATGCTCATCCCTGTATACTTGTGCGCAATTTCTTCTGTTCCAAATATGAGCTGCATCAACCTTTTACAGTGCTGCCAATCCCTTATTCCTTCCTTGTGTGTATCCCACCATCTCATTGGAGTTGCTCTCAGTGCAACATCTAATGCCAACAATATTCGTTGTACAAGTATCTACAACTCAAATTATTTTACAAAGGAACTTACATCGGTTAATCCTTCAAACATTGGTGTATCTCGTACCTCTGTTCCAATCTAATGCAAAGACCGAGTAATGTGAGCACATATTTTGGTCAATACTTCATGCAACCGGTGCTTCCAATGTTCAAGTCCTTCCTATGAGTTTGATGCATAAGAGCTAATGCTTCTCCAATTAAGTGCACCATCTACTGTAGGATTGACGTAATCATCCATGCGTGCGACCATATTATACAAGTTATCAATTTATTTTCTTACAGGTTCCACATACCTTATTGCATCTGTAGGGTCTAATGGCACAGTGACCTCTAAGCCTCCTCCTTCAAAAATCATTTCTCTCTTCTTCAAGTTAATAATCGTCTGGTTGTCAAAGGCCCTGTCTAGTCTAAGCAATGTGTTAGAATACTGTGATCGTTTCACCATAAACAATGCTACACCATTGTCACCCAACCATAGGTACAAAGCCACCCTAGAGCACCTTAACCTTTGATAGAAAGAATGATTCCGGGAAGCCTCACTAGAACCAACAGATAAACCAGGGTAGTGCACCTTCTCCAGAAGTAGCGCACAATATAGAGTACCAAAAGACTGAACAAGGAATTACTGCACACCTGCAGCTGCTACAACTCGTCCTCAACACTTACACCTTGCTTCTTGGTGACCGTGTGTGTGTATAAAATGAGTTGGAGTGCCTCCTATTTATACTAATCTGTCCAGGTGAACATGTGTCTCTTCAAGGAGGGCCGACCTATCCTTTTCTGCGTATAATACTTGAATATTACTTATTCTGTTGAGCCGACTTTTCTTCCAGGCTTTTCACACATCTGTTTAGGTTTTCTCTTGCTTACAGAATATTCTATTCTAGTCAAAGGTTTATCCATGGAGGTTAATACCTCCCGCAACTACCAAAACATCAACACTCCCTCTTAGTTAGGGAGGTATTTAACCATGATGTTCCCTTATGATCTTCATAGCCCTACTCACTATGCCATGATCCCCTCGTCATGGTTACACAGACCATGCTACTAGTAGAATCATTACATCACACATGGCTACACCCATGTGGACCTATCAATCTCGTCTAGGGGCCACAACCCGCTAGAGAACACTAGAGATACACCTCATAGTGTGTGTCACCATCATCGTCATCGGTTATACCCACATGACGTGCTCACCCATGGCTACACACATGTTGTGAGTATCATCATTGTCCATCCATCTCACATGGCATAGGCAAGACCTACTAGGTCTTGTAGACTGGTAGCATCAACGTAGCTACATAGGCTATCTCATGATCACTTAGAACATATTACGAGAAACACCATCAAATCCATACAGGTTCTCGACTACGTCATTAGCGTAGCAGACTGTCTCATTGGTGTAGCAACAACTCAACATACCAGACCATCTCACTGGAGTAGCCTACATCTCGACATAAAGCCTACAACTCGGCATGAATCCTACAAATAGGCACAAGGCGTACAATTCAGCATGAAGCCTACAACTCGGCATGAAGCCTACAACTCAACACAAAGCCTACAACTCAACATGAAGCCTATAATTCGACACAAAGCCTACAACTCGGCACAAAGCCTACAACTCGGCACAAAGCCTACAACTCGGCACGAAACCTACAACTAGGCGCAAAGCCTACAACTCGACATGAAGCCTTCAAGATCCTTATTTTCGAATTCTGCCATCAACTCCCTCTAATTGAGAGAATCCTCGAACCACGCTTCGATTTGTTACATGCTCCTATGCATCCTACAAAGTGTCACGAAACCTTGCTTCTTCCTGATCACTGACTCCCTCTAAAGTTTGACTCTCTTTCAATCCTTTCAAGTCTTGCTTTCTATGGTAACCTTCTTGGAATACGTAGGATAACCTGCCCAAAACATGAACAACAAGAGCAAAAGTATTTCCAATATAATAGAATTTTATATAACAACATACCAATTTCATGGTAATTCATTATAGCATTACCAAGTTGTCCTACCTAAGAACAAGAATAAGAAATATCTCCTAGAGGAGATGCTAATTCACATTACAATTAACTACAATAAGCATTTATATTAATAGCACATACTAATAAGTATTCATTTGTTCCTGGCATTAATAAACTCTAAAGGATTGCAATACTTAAGAAGCAATAAGAATATCAAACCTGATATGCAAACCTAGAGTCTGGCTATTGTTTTGCTTGAGTTGCTTTTCTTCTGAGACAAGTATTCTTTCCAACCTAGAGAGTGTGTTGTTCCTCTAAATGTATTAGATCTAAGATTTTTCTGGCTCTATGTTTGCTTCTTGGACAAATATCCCTTCTCTTTCCAGAGATTTAAATTTGAAGTAGTTTCTTTTTATTGTTGTTCCTATTCCATGTTCATGTGCTTGGAAGCTCCAAAAATCAAACTCTTCATCCTTTGACGCCTGCTATTCAGTATGTGGTTCCATAATTTTGCTCTTGGTTCTTTGCAAGGATGATGTCAATCTTTGTCTTCCATGCTCTACCAAGAGACCATGCTTCTGTTGTGCCACTCTGATTTTATGGGGGAAGCCATGAATGTCTTTGACTTTGACCTTGACCAACCTTTTGAATTTGACCGAAAAATTCAATTTTTGACGTTTTTGATGGTTGAGGGCACTAGGAGATGCGCTGGGTTAGGGCACACTAGGATATCCATTAATTATGACAAACACTTTAGTTAAAGTGCCCGAACAATTAGGTTAGGGTTTGTTGTTGCTGCAAGATCATAAATCCTAGCTGCAACTGAAATTATGGTACAACGAGCTTGACAAAGAGCTGCAGATCTACTTTCCAGTGGTTAGACTGTTCCAAAGGTGGTGTGGGCCCATAACCTATTATAATATTGTGTTCGTTTCACCATAGATAGTGATACACCATTTTCACCCAACCATAGGTACGAAGCCACCCCTGAGCACCTTAATATTTTACAGAAAGAATGATTCCAGGAATCCTCACTAGAACCAACATATAAACCAGGGTAGCGCAACTTCTCCAGAGGTAGCACAGAAGATAGAGAACCAAAAGACTGAACATGGAATTACTGCACACCTGCAAGTTATACAACTCCTCCTCAACACTTGCACCTTGATTTTTGATGACTGAGTGTGTGTACAAATGAGCTGGAGCGCCTCCTATTTATACTAATCTAGCTAGGTGAACATGTGTCTCTTCAAGCAGGGTCAATATGTCCTTTTTTGCATATAATACTTCAATATTACTTATTCTGTTGAGCCGACTTGTCTTCCAGGGTTTTCACACATCTATTTAGGTTTTCTCTTGCTTCAAGAATATTCTATTCTAGTCAAAGTTTTATCCATGGATATTAAACCTTCCACATCTACCAAAACATCAACACAATGATGTATACAACTGATTATTATCCACAATCTCAATGGCCTCAAAGTCGGCTATGTTGCGCACTCCATCTATGTTAACATGTACTCCTACCAGTCTGTCGATCAATATTATCTTATGTTGGTTTTCCAATATTAATTGAACAATTGACCAAACTAACTTACGTTTCCCCATTATTTCCCACATCTGTCTTGGAAGGACATTTAGATCCGATCCTAAGTCCAAAATGACATTATCCATGTCACATTCTCCTATCCGCGCACTCAATCTGAATTCTTTGTTTTCCTCTTCTTGCGTGATACTTGGTTCACTTCTCTCTATGTCGTAGGTACTTCTCTGTCTTGGGTGTACTGATCAATCATCCTGTGCAACACATATAATGATGTTTTGTCCTTCATCAACTCTAAACAACTCTTTAGAAAATCTTTCAAAGTATTTACCTTTCAACTAGCCTTTCTGGAATGGTGTGATCATAAACTGATGACATATCATATATTGGTGGTGCTTTTGATGTTGATGTTATCTAGTCTCATCCTAGGATCTCCTTCATGGCTTACTAATATGTCTCTCTCTTTTTGTGGATGAAATGTTGGCATGTGCTCAAATACTTTCCTTATCGATTGTTCAACCGCATTTCATTTTTCTTTCGCATCTGCTCCAGTTCTCTTTCCGCGGCGCATAATAGCTTCTACTTTGGGTTGATCATCATGCCCCTCGGTTGCTATCATCTATATATTCTGATTTTGGTTCTCTCTTTCCTGCCATTTCACTATCAGTAGAGGACAATCTTCTGTCACATGATCTAATTCTCTACAGTATGTGCACATCGTGCAAGGCTCCGGGAAGTCTCTTGCTAAATGTCCTGGTTGATTGCAATTATAACAAAGAATTGGTCCTCTTCCTCCTCATCTTCGACCTCTATCGAATCCTCCTCGTCTACTCGAATTAAAGCCTCTTGGAGTATAATACTATGGGAATCCCTTGTATGTTGTGGCATTTTCTTCTTGGATTATTACGCATCTGAAGTGTGCTCTCTCATTAGGTCAATGAATGTGCGACAATCTTTCTCATCGTGCCCTACAAACTTGCAAAAATTATAGAACAAATTCTTGGGCATACTCTGGTACTTCTGCAATAATGGAAAAGAAGTCAGGTGATGTCCCCATTTCTTACATATTTCACAATATCCTACTCCTCCTGCTAATGGGTTCGGTGCTCATGTAGCCATATACTGCACAAATGTTGGGCATTCTTCTTGACGATGGCCTTTTGTATTACATATAATACACCACACTTGTTCATGTTTTTCCTTTTCCTTCATTATTTTTGACAAGTGAATCCTTGGCATAGTCAACTGTGATTGAACCTGTGCCATTCCTGTGCCATCTCCTACAGGAGATGCTTCTAACTTCATTACAATTTCTAATGCTTCTGGCTGTGACATGACCTTCTGTTGTGTTAGAGGACAGTGAATGTGCGACAATAGACCTGCAATAAATCATTCTCGATGTTGTTCGTCAGGAATCTGAAATGTTAATCTACCCATCACATATTTAAATCTCTGATTGTAATCCCAAACTGTCTCATTTTGTACGTGCTTGATTTCCTTCATCTTTGTGATATACTGCGACTCAGATTTTAGCTTTCAAAATTCCTTTAACAATGCTTGTCCAATCTAAGCTGATGTCCTCGATTTCCTTTCTGGTGTAGTTGTTTGATACTTCATGTACCATAGTGATGCACGACCTCTAAACATCATGGCTAACTGCACAATATTCGTTGCTTCATCTTGAACAATCTTTGCAGTCCATATCGTCACACACAAACGAATGTTGCTCTGGGTCCTTCGACCCCGCTCCCTTAAATTCATGCATTCTCAATGTATGATATACTCCTCCCATTGTATTATGCATAGTACTGACCTTCGATGATGTTGTCTGACTCTAGTTCATTGAGCTACTTACACTATAATGACTATTGTTTCGACTTCCTCCACTAACTACAATTTCTCTCGACACAGTTCCAATTTCTGCTTCAGATCTAGGTGATGCACATGGTGTCGTGGTTTTGACATAGATTCTGATATGAGATGGATTTCCTTCTTCTACTGGACTGTACTGAGGACCCTTTTTTTTCTCTTTCCTTTCTCTATAGTAGGTGTCGCTTTTCTCAAACACTATGTGCTGATCTTCTGTCTCAACCACAATCTTCTTCTTACTATACCTAAACCTTTTCCCACAAAGAAATACTCCAATATCTTCGTCTCAATCAGTATACTCTCTCGACATCCTTCGTCCATCCATTTCTCATTCATCCTCTTCTTCTCCTTCCACTCTCAGACCATCCTCTAGTCATCGCCCAGTCCCCCTATGTGTGTGAATTTTCCTAGCAGTCAGATTCCATGTTCTTGACATTCTTGTCGCACAACAAAATCTTTATCCAAGTAGACAATGCAATCAAATATCTTCTGCATGGACCCTTGAAAAATTATCTCTCTACGACACTATAAGACTGGGCACAATCTATTGCAAACTCTGTAATTGTAAGGTACTAGATCTATTATTATAGCCGAAAACATAAATATTGCAGAGAATAACAACAGAACAACATATTAGATGAAGCCAAACACTATAATAATACCTTTATTGATAGGAAACAATGTTCACTTGCCTCGTCGAGGGGGAAACCTCCAAGATAGCAACACTCTATTACAATAATTCTCCAGACAAAACTTCTCATACCATCTACTCCTATTTATACTAAATCTATATATCCAAAAGAACAATCTAGAGGAAGATCCTTCTAGAAGCAGAAGCTTCTATTAGGTCTTCTTACATTTGAATCATTCTTCCTTATTGCTAGGCCTTATTAATATTGGCCTTTATTACATGGAAATATATTATTCTACCTACATGAGGGATTAGGGAGGTTAGGTCCCTAACATTCCCTCCCCCTTAAAAACAACCTTGTCCTCAAGGCTTGAGATGAGGAAATTGTTGCAGAATGGTAGCTGGCTCCCAGGTGGCATATGTTGGAGTTGTATATTTCCACTGGACTAACACTTCCTTGATGGTGCTCTTATGAAGACAACGCTCATGCTGATCCAAAACTGCTTGTGGCTATAGCCAGATGGAGCCTTCTTCATCCAACTTGGGAAGGTTGGTTTGAGTTTGGCGCTTAGTTCCAATCACCTTCTTTAAGTAGGAGACATGAAAAACATGATGGACCTTAGAATGACTGGGTAAAGCTAACTGATATGCCACATGTCCCACACACTTGAGAAATATATAAGGACCATAAAATTTGTGCGCTAGTTTTTGACAATGGTCAACCTTGAGTGAAGTTTGCTTATAAGGTTGCAGTCAAAGAAACACCTGGTCTCCTTCATCAAATTGACGTTCGAAGTGACCTTGATCTGCTTGTTGCTTCATGCAATTATGATCCATGACCAAATTCTCTTTGAGGGTATGGAGAATAGCCTCTCTAATTGTAAGCATTTGTTCAAATGCCTAGACCTTTGAGACACCTAGCATGTATGAGAGAACTAAAGGTGGATTTTGTCCATATACTGCTTCAAAATGAGTCATGCAAGTACCTGTATGGTAAGAAGTGTTGTATGAACATTCAACTAGTGGTAACCATTGAGCCCATTGATTTTTCTTTTCAGATGCAAAACACCTCAAATATGTTTCCAAACACTTGTTGACAACTTCAGTTTGACCATCAATTTGGGGATGATAGGCTGTGTTGAGATGCAATTGGGTGCCCTATAGTCTAAACAGTTCTTTCTAATTTTTTTTGGTGAAAGTGGGATGTCGATCAGAAACAATAGAATGAGGTATGCCATGAAGCTTAAAGACATTATCCATGTAGAGTTGAGCCATGGTGGAGGTTGAAAATCACAAAAATGAGCATACTTGGAAAGACGATCAACGACCACCATGATGATTGACTTATTTCCCAATTTAGGTAAGCCCACAATAAAATCCATAGAGATGTCCCTCAAATAGCGGGTGGAATCGGAAGTGGTTGTAGTGTGCCAGGAGATTTGACTGTTTCATTTTTGTTGCACTAACAAACATCACATTCTGAATGTCCTGTTTCATACCATCCTAGAAAAAAAGAACGTTTGACCATTTCATAGGTTTTTGTAAACCTTGAGTGCCCAACTGTGGGTGTAGCATGAAGCTCATAAAGAACTGTGGGTGTAGCATGAAGCTCATAAAGAATTGTGGATTTAAGTTGCGACTGTTTACTTAAATACAAATGACCTTTGTATCGAAATTCATCATTGTGCCAAGAGTGTTTGGGGGGAACTGGAGAATTGGCATGCAATTGTTGGATGAGATGTGAAATTTTTGGATCTTGTAGCCATTCCTGAAAAACAACTTGGAGCCAATTGGGTACAATGAAGGAGAGGGAAAAAAGGGAGCCTTCATCTTCGTATTTTCTTGAAAGAGCTTCAACAACCACATTTTCTTTGCCTTTCTTGTAAATGATCTCATAATCATATCCAAAGAGCTTAGTGAACCATTTTTTTTGCTTTGAGGAGGAAGGTCACTGCTCCAGAAAATACTCGAGAATTTGATGTTCTATCTTAATTTGGAAGCATTGCCCCAATAGATAAGGGCGCCATACACGCATTGCCCTAATAGCCAACATTTCCTTTTCATAGATTGATTGGCCCAAATGTCATTCTATGATCCGTATGGATATCGGTGCCCACCCACCTTTTCCAACTAGCTCAAAACAATTTTCTGATAATTTTGGCAATTTACTATTTTTAGCAGTTTTAACTTCCGGGGCCATTTTGAGGGCCTAAATGAAGGATTTTCAGGATTGAGCTCCTTAATTATAGTTGAAGACATGATTGAGACCCCAAAATGAATCTCCTCGATGATACCTTTCCAACGGGTTATCACATGCCTAAAACGGAGATCGTATGCAAAAGTTACAACCTCGGGAAGTTGATGTACTAACTTACCCAAACGGGGCCAACATGACTTTTGGCGCTTCATCTCCTAGGGTTAGGTTTTTGGATGTCTAGGGTTTTTGGAATTCTTGCTTATTGTAAAAAGGCCTTCAGAGCCTCATTGTAACGTTCTTCTTGCGAATGCGCGCTGCCTTCACATCTCTTCTCAGAGATAAGCCACCACCATTCCAACAAGCTTGTTTCCGCTGCATTTTACAGTTTCAGCTTATTTCGTTACTGAATAGAAAACCGGTTTTACTGTATCTCTGTTATTTTGTGTTAAGCACCTATTAATAATCTGTATTCATTTCGTTCCGCTCATAAAATTTGGATTAGTGGTATCAGAGCGGTCTGCTCCTTGTCGTCTTAATGCATGTCCCCAACGAGGTCGGAGTACAAAGAGTTAGTTCTCGAGCTTGTTTCTCTTGAGGTAAGAAGCTCTCGCACGCCCAGGCGACCTTCCATGGCAGGAGAAAATAAATATGATGGGACAAGAGATCCTTTCAAACTGTTGATTGAGGAATCCCTCATGCAACAGAGGAACGAGATGATGGATAGTTTCACGCAAATCCTTTAACAACTACCAACAGGTGACACATCTTCTTTGAAAGGAGGCGCCACCCCCTTCAAGGTACAAATAAACTTCGATATTCCTATATTTGAAGGTTGGATAGACGCAGATGCTATAGACAAGTGGTTGAATCTACTAGAAGGGTATTTTTCTGTCCATAACTTTTCGAATAAAGAAAAGATTACTTTTGCGCTCCTCAAAGCCGTTCTCCATGTCAAAGATTGGTGGGAAACTTTCTGTGAGCAAAAGGAAACAGAGGAAACCTCATTATTTTCAGTCATGACCACTTGGGAATCCTTCAAGGATGCTATTAAAGAACAATACTACCTTGTTATAAGTTATGATGACCTGTATACCAAATGGACCACACTGCGGCAAGAAAGAGACCAAGCAGTGCAAGATTTCACAAATATCTTCCATACCTTGTGCACCAAGTTGGGTATCAAAGATTCAGAGCGACATCTGGTGCTTAAGTATCGCGGTGCTCTGCATAGATACATCCAGATCGAAATAGAATTTCTGGACATCTCATCCTTGGGCGTGGCCTACAGATATGCTGTCAAAATCGAGCAGAAGCTCAAACAAAAGACGCGACAATTTGGACCTGGGAACCCCTCACAACAAAAGCCAGGTGTTATCATCCTATAAGTTATAGGATCAACTGGTGACTGGGATATTATCTGTCTCTAGTGTTTTTTGTTGACAAATGATTTTTCATTCTGCAAATAATTTGAAAAAGAAAAAAGAAAAGAAAAGAAAAAGAAAAAAGAAAAGAAAAGAAAAGAAAAAAGAAAAAGAAGAGGGCATAAAAGAATTCCAATAAAAGCCCTATGCAATAATAGTAACTTGGTCCATACCTTTCAAGCATGGCCAAGTTCTTTTTAAATTTGATGTTGATAGGGTAGTGAATGAATTTGGCTAAACAGTTTAAATCTTAGCCAAAGTGTCTAGGTTAGATTAGTAAATAAACCTGGCCAGACTGTCTAATCTTGGTCAGATAGCCCCAGGGTAGAATAAATTCTTAACCCAACAGTCTAATCTGGGTTAACAGTCATAGGAAGCTAGG
The DNA here is from genome assembly GCA_009831015.1 of Picea engelmannii. Lineage (NCBI taxonomy): Eukaryota > Viridiplantae > Streptophyta > Pinopsida > Pinales > Pinaceae > Picea > Picea engelmannii. The sequence goes on along the minus strand of ML803839.1, from coordinate 157,156 downwards.
GTAGAATATAGGCTAGTTGTTTTATTGTTTCATTTTAATAAAACTAGCTTGATGTAAATGTTGCACCATGTTTCATATGCTTAGAAGATCGTTTGGTCGAGCCCCATGGTGGTGTCTATTTGAAAGGTTTGGAGAAAACCCATGAAAAAAGCATTTATCCAAAGTTTTCTAGGCGCATGTTTTGTCCACGCCTTCACTTATGCTCCTGTCATGTATCAATGGTCCAGATGATCGCGCCCAGATCTACGGTGGACAGATCATTTCGGACGCCCCCGACCGTTCTGCTTTTAACCGGGGGGGGGTCCGGAATCGATGATAAGACTCGCGCTCATCTGGACGGCTCAAGATCGAGTGCTCAAATCTACGGTCAGCATTGGATTCCAGACCCCCCCATCCATTCTGCTTTTAATGGAGGGGGGGGTCCAGAATGAGTGATAAACAGAGCGCATAGATCTGCGGCTCAGAAACAGGCGCGCAGATCAATGGCCCAAAATGGATTTCGGACCCCCCCGGATAATCTGCTTTTAACTGAGGGGGGGGGTCCATAGTGTAATCTTCCCTCTGGCGGGCCCCTCTTTGTATGTGGCATCATTTTAATGGTCCCAAGTTCCATCATTGCCTGCTGTCTGACTTACCATCATCACCTCTGGACGTCATCTCCCACCTTTCCCGAAATGGTCATGTCCCATAAATGCTGTCAGTCTGTTCCCCCTATTCGCTCGTGGCAAGCCCCTTATTATGACTTTCACCTCCAATCGAAAGCCGCCACGTCACCCGTCCATATCCCTCAACCACCGTCACCTGCCATCTCACCCTCAAAGTGATCCGTTGGCCATTTATTACTAGATAATCTATCCGTTATCCAGCTGACCTGTCTCCCGCGCCCAACCGACCCCCGTTTTACTTAAAACTATCGTTATTCCCCCTTACTGTCGCCAGTCACCCATCGCACCAGATAAATTCACCGCTTACTCCTCTGTTACAGTCAGTTTCCCTCATCCACTGTCAGTCGCCTCCACTAACATTGTGTTTCATTGCAGGTACTGTTGCAGAAATGGTGCCAAAATCCAAACAAGCAGAAGGAGAGGAGAATCAGTTTCTCCCGCCTCCTGTCGACCTGGACATGATACCACTGGTCGACAAAAACCGATTAATCGCAGATACTAAATGTGATTTTGATTTCTCAGACCTCCAGTCATGGCTCAGGGAAGTTTTCCTGGACCAGAGTGATGAAATTGGACTCTGGGAGTCCAATTTACCCCTCTATCTTTTCCCTCAGATCCACCATTTTCCCGAGTTCGCTCTCAAGTGTCAAGCTCACTATATTCCCGAGCAAAGAGCCATCGTCTCCTCGTCCAGAGAGATCCTGTTCCTCATCACGCCCGAATCCATAGACCAGATGATGCAAATCCCCCGAGCCAACTTCGCGTCTCCCTTCAACCTGGAAATTCTCACGGAATTATACCAGAAAATGACCTTCCCCCAAAGAGCTCAAATATTCGAGCTCTTCCTTCCCCCATCCGCTCAATTTCCCTCCACAAATCCTCCTTATACGTCTTCCATGTTCTCCACTAAGGGAAACCAGGTTATCTCATCCCTTTGTGCTTTGTTAGGGTACTATTCTGATCAGTGGGTAGATGAACCCATTCTGGGTTTTCTATCCATCTTCTCTACTGACGAGAAGCCCACCACCCAGTTTGATTTCAGTACATTCTTCGCAGACAATATTCACAAACAGTTTGTGAATTTTGGCATGGAAGGCATGTTTAGATACTCATCGATATTAACATATTTGTTCGTCTTCTTCCAGGTGGATAAATTTGGCTTTTCCATGCAGAAGATGGATGGAGATGGTAAACCTCAGGCAGTCACAGCGTGGACCTCCTTGCTCAAGCACAACTCCACTGATTTCAATTTCAAGGAGTTCATTGACCAATTCTACCACCCTGTGGTAAGTATGCTAGGCGACAGGACTGAGCCTCGGATAAACGATGAAGTTCAGAGGATCCTGCATCTCTCTGACAACACAAAGATCGACGATTGGTACCTATATCAAAATCATACCGAGATCAGAGTATACGGGTGCGAGTTGGCACCGTATAAGCTGCCCAAGTACTTGCTTGTCAGAACTTTTGCGTTGGAATATACAAGGCAGCTTATAAATTCTGATGATATCCACTTTGTATCATTGAAGAAAAAGCAATAGCTTAGAATCAAGGGGCAGATTGGCTCCTTCATCTGCAACAATCGAGGATCTGGGGAAGAAGCAGACGGGATGCTGAGGGAGATGAAGTTCTCCATGAGCTTCCCATGGCATTATGATCCATGTGGGATCATCTCAGAGATGAGGGTGAAGAACAAAAACATCCCTTATGTTCATGTGTCTAGGCCTGAAGTTGAGAAGTATGCAAATCAGATAGCCTGGGAGCCTAAAACATTGATCGAAGTAGAACAGTAGGATCCCCCGGCCACTGTGTCACAAACGACCACTCCACAGGTCCCTAAAGAGAAGAGGCCGAGGCAGGATTTATCTCTGCCTATCACTGAGGTATCTTCCGAGGAATTCCAGCTGCATACCAAGAGGCCTAAGACTTCGTCAGTTCTTGGCCCGACCGGGGAGAAAGAAGCCCCGTCTACCACAATGACCAAGTCTGTTATTCCACCCTTCGGTTCGAGCCTCCATAAGGTCATTACCCCAGCATTGCCGAAGAAATCCACAGACTCCCCATTGACCACCCAACCAGGCAAGGTGGCACCGAAACTGAGCATCTTCGAAAAGTATGAGTTGATCAAGAAAAGGAACCAGACCCTGACCAGCAGTACTTGCACCCAATTCTGGAAGAAGACGTCGATAGCGCAACATAGGTTGCTATCCGCATTCGACACTGAGAAGGGCAGGATGCATATGGCATTCCTCCAGGCACAGGTACCAGATCCAAAGGTGATCATCGATTATAAAAGGGCCACCTTCGAATTCCAGACGAAGGACGTGCATCCGGCCGATCAGATGGATCTGCACAAGCAGACGGGGGAAATGGTTTTCTATACGTTGGCGCATGCTTCCACTTCTGCGTCCAAACTGCAGGTGTCCCTAAACAATGTTCAAACACAACTCAATCTGGAGAAGATATCGTCCTTTGCAAAGGACAATAGGATCAAGACTTTGGAGGAGCTAGTCCTCAAGATCGGTTATGATCCTTCTAACGTGAAAGCAGCTGAGGAAATGATAAAGAAGAAGAATGATGATATATCATCCTTGAGGAAACAACTGAAGCTCCCACCCACAGAGGATTCGCAGGTGAAGGAGATAGCAGAGAAAAAGGTGAGAAGGATGAAATGCTCAAGCTGCTCAAGGAGCAGAATGCACAACTCAAAGAAATGGAAGCTGAGATGGAGAAATTATTAAAAGAGAAAGAGCAACTAGAGCCAATGGAAGTCATTCCATTGAGTGCTATTCCAATTTCAGGAGTGAGCACAACATCAGTGACAAAAATCCCATCTGCGACTCCATTGACATCCCAGGAGAAGACAACCGACCTGGCCAAATCTATGGAAAAGATGAACTTGCAGGAAACAGAGATCAGCAGGCTTAAAAAGGAGATTGAGAACCTTCAGGAACTCAAATCTTCCTTCCAGACCAGCCTCTCCAAGGAAAAGCAGGTGACAAAGCATCTCAAGCAGGAGTTACAGTAGCTCCGGAAGAAAACAGTGGCAGGAAAGACTTTAGCTGAGGTAAAAGAGAGTGTATGGATAGACATCACTAAGTCCATGAACGAGATATGGCCCATGATCCAGATCATGTTTGAGTAGAATGAATTGGTCCAGAGGAGAAAATAGGCCATTGAGAAGATCAGAGTAGAATTGGGAGACATGCCAACACAGGCAAACGAGATCATCAAGTTCCTCAATTCTAAGACCAGGGAAGAGCTGGAAGAGCTGAAGATTGAAGACAGAACAGAGACCATCCTTGAGTTCAAAAGGGTTCTGACCAAGAGAAGACTAATGCTTCAACTGGAAGAAAAGGTTCAGGCCATGGACCTAGGGGTGCAAAGATTCTTCAGTAAGATTGAGGCTCTCCAGAAGAAAGGTCTACCTGGTCTGAAGGTAATCAATGATAAATTGATGACACTCCCAGACTACAAGAAGAGATTAGCTGATGTGGCTAGGGATAGCTCAAAGTTTGCAGGAATCCAAGGGTGCATCACTGGCAAGGAATTTCTAGATGCCCTTCAGTGGGACTTCAACATCCAACACAAGATTCGATACATCTTCCTCACCAAGCCTACATTCGCCAAGTACACAGAGATGGACGAAGTGTATCGAAGGCTGCTCAAAGTCAACATGCCAAGTCATCTTAGATGGGAGGAACTCTGTGATCTGATCGATTAGCAGATGAGCTGTCTCAGTCTAGTCATTTGTCTAGTCAGATGAGGTTGTGCATAGGCTTCATCAACGGCCCACCAAAAAATCAGCGTGCAGTTACACCACATCACCAAGCAGTTCCTAGATTTAGGAAATTTGTTAAGTTAGTTAGGCTAAAAATAGATTTAGCACATCCTGGTCATTAATGATAGGATTGTTTGTAATTTGAGTTATAAATACTTCACCTTTCGAAGTATTGGGGGTTGTTGATCTTCACACCCTGACGCTATCAGAATGTAATATTTTTGAAGAGATCTTCCATTAATAAAAGAGGAGGCACTTTTACAGTATTCTTGCGTGTATTCACTGGTGATGTTTTATCTCTAAGTTGAATGTTATTCTCGCTTTGTTATCACACTGTTTTCTGAATCTAATCTTTAAGAGTAATGAATGTTGCAGGATTTATCTCGTATACCCTGTTTCTGACTCGAAAGATTTTAGTGTTTTATCTTCTGGTATTTTCAATAGAGAAATTCTTAACTGCTTCTTTGTTGAAATTATCTTTCTCATCTTTTCTGTTGTTCATCATTCAAGTTACTAAAGAATCCAATGGTTATATTATCTCACCCTGTGAAAGTTTTTCCCTTTGCGTTTCTGGTTTGCATTTCATATTTTATTAAAACACAGACCCCATAGCCCAATGGATGTGTAGACTATCTCAACCAATTCGAAAAAATACTTTGACAACAAAACCGACCTATCTTTTACCTAGCCTAATATTTAAAGTTGGAAAACAAAGCTAAATCATATTTGAGATCCCTCTCTGAAGTTGGAAGGGCTAGATCCCAGCTTCAAAAGTGGTTGGATAAAGTTACCTTAGTAGATTTCTTCTGCTGTCAACCTCTAGGAAATTTACCAAGTGCTAACATAGTGGTGACTCCACTGGGGAAGAACTAAAAATTTATAATTTCACGTTTTCTTTTCCCTAAAAAGAAAGTTTGTTCCCGGAATATTGCAAATTTGAGAAGAAAGTAATGTTTAGAGGTTGATTGAAATTTGTACATATTATTTTCGGACTCATAAAACTAAAAAGCACATATATAAAAAATCAAAAAGAAATCTGGCTCCCAAGAAAATTTATACTCGCTCTCATCCAGACCCAGAACCTGTGATAGTGACAGATAACCCAGAACAGTTACTCAGGAAGAAGACCGTAGCTGAAAGCTCAGTGAGTCATACTCCTTTGCATAAGTCCTTTTCCTTTTCAGGGGAACCCATTACCTTTCAAAACCCCAACTTTGACACATTTTCACAACAAAGCCTGATTAGAACACGGTCCGATAGTTTCGTGACTGGAATCATTTTTGACCCAACCATTTTACAACCTCGAACCCCTGAAGTTCTGTCTCCCACTGCTAAACCACAAGTCACTTCCTCAGTGCTATCCAGTCCCTCCTCATCCTCGTCTTCAACCACTACCTCACCGATCATCCAGTCTGTTATCCCACCTCCTCTGCACATCATGGCAGCTCGATATGCTCCCTTGGTGTTGGCTACACCTCTTCATGCCATGCCTCAAGACTATCAAATGAGACTTCCACAGTTCGATGCAACAGGACCTTTGAGCGCACAACAACACGTAGATAAAATGAATGATTATTATGACCTGCATGAAGTATATGAAGCTGACGTTCAAATGAGATTGTTTGCCCAAAGTTTGACAGGTGACGTTAAAAAATGGTATAAAGGGTTGCGTGCTGACTCAGTCCTTGACCTTACTGCATTCCAAAGGAGTTTTCTAGACAGATGGGAGCTAAAGAAAAACCCTCTGCAAATTTTGTCAGAATATGAAAATATCAGAAGAAATCAAGGTGAGACAGTGCAAGATTACTGCACTTGTTTCAATAACCTGTACAACGCAATCCCAGCTAAAATCAAACCTCTGCAAGGTTTGGCATTGATAAAATTTCCTGATGGTTTTGACGCTGACATGTCATACCAACTAAGGGAAAGAAATTCTACCACCCTGGAAGACATGCAGAAAAGTGCTATAAGTGTGGAGGCCAATTTGTTGGCAAAAAGGGCATGTCAGAGGTCAGAGAGGAGAGTCACAATTAAAGAAGAACCTTCCACATCAACCTCAGATTCCAAATTGGATTCTTTGGCCATAGCAATGCAAATAATGATGGAAATACTTATTATGTCAGATAGAAATCCTTCGAGAGAAAATCCACTAGCTCCTCAGGTTCAGAACCCTAACTTTAGGAGAAACCCTCCTCAAATAAGACAGAGAGATCCTAGGGATCAAAGAGAGCAGAGAGGTCCAGATCAGCAGATCAGACCTCCCGTACAAGAAAATTATGCTGATGAAGGGGAGGAAGTAATCGAAGAACTGGAGGATACTCACATAAATCTCACGGGCATTCACGATAACGAAGCTATTTTCCTTACCCAAGAGGAGCAAGAACTTTTTCTTCTCAATCAAACAAAAGTAAGTGAAGAAGCCGAAGATGCAGAACAACATGCATTCGAAAATGCCATTTTGGAGGTACACCGACAGTATAATCTGCGGAGTAAAAAGACAGAAGGGAGTTCCTTAAAAAAGACGATTGAAACAAAGAAGGTAGTCGAAACCAAGAAGGCCTCTAAGCCATCTACCGAGAAGATTCCCGAGAAAAGTACCACCGAAGTTCCTGTGAAGAAAAACCTTACCATTCTGAAAAGATCGTCACAGCCCGAGGTTTCACCTACCACTCCACCCAGTACGTCCGACCAGAAGAGTGTGGTGGACAAACTAGAATTGATGAGCCAAAGCAAATTTCCTACACCTTTCAGCCTTGAGGGGGAATTGGCAAAAGTAAAAATTCCCATCCCACTTTCTGAATTGATGAAAAAAGACGTTTATCGTTCACAGGTGATTAAAGCACTGACCATTGAACCTGACATAGGCATGAAGGCCTTAACCATTGGATCAACAAATCATTCAGACACTGTGAACCTTACTGATGATCAACCCAAACTTCTATTCGGACCTGAAGTTGATGGCCGAGACGATACTGGTGATGTCGCTCCTTTTTACATCAGCCTAAACATATATGACCTGATCTTGCATAACGCTATGTTGGATTGGGGTGCTTCCCACAATCTGATGCCTAAAGCAGTAATGGAGAAACTAGGACTGGAGGTCACCAGACCTTACAAGGACTTACACTCATTTGACTCCAATAAAGTTAGATGTATTGGTTTGATTAAGGACCTATGCATCACTTTGGTTCAGATTCCTGTGAAGAGCATGGTAATGGATGTGGTAGTTGCAGACATCCCTCCGAAGTATGGAATGTTGCTATCCCGGTCTTGGGGGGCTAAGTTAAGAGGAACCCTGCAGCTAGATATGTCTTATGCCAATATCCCAGTTTTCGGGCAACAAAGAAGGTTATACAAAGAAATGTTGATGAAATACATGGTCAGTAGCCAAGAAAAACCACACAACTATCCCCTCTACTCTACGCATTCCGACTTGGATTCTTTTATCTTGTACAATGATGGTGACACGGAAGAACAAGATACTCAGCTAGTAGAAGATACTTCTAGTCAAGATGAAGGCCAAGAAACCATTGAGGTAGCAAGAATGAAAAACATGATAACTGAAGAGTTACCGACAGATTTCTAGAGCATGGATTTTGATGGAGCAATGAGCAAAGAAGGAGCTGGAGCAGGAGTCTGGCTGCATAATCACAGAAACAGGTATTCAGAAAACCATTCTTACAAATTAAATTTCCAATGCACTAACAATATTGCCGAGTATGAAGCCTTGATGCTCGGTCTGAAGCTTTTGAAAAGAGTTGGTGCTAAACAGATTATGGTAAGAGGTGATTTTGAGTTGATAATCAAGCAAATCAAAGGTGAGTACGCTGCGAAACACCCATGTCTTAGAGCTTATAGGAATGCCATTCTTGATGCCCTTAGATGTTTCACTGAAGTCGACTTGCAGGTAATGCCGAGGGGACAAAACATTCTTGCGGACGCATTGGCTATGTCAGCAGCCACATGTAAGATTCCTTTCTGCTCGACTCGCCCATACACTATGGAGGTGAAATGCAGACCAATTGTTCCCGATAATATCAGGTATTGGCAAGTGTTTGGTAATGATGATCAAATCGAAGAATTTCTGCAGTGTAAAATGATTTTGAATGTACAAATATAGATTTAGAGAACGAGGATGAAAATGTAAATAGATCAGATTTTGAAATTGATAGTGTAAATAACGTAGATTCAAGAGAATCAGGCGATGATGAGATGGAGGCCGATGTTTTACATTTGAAAAGCAACATTTTGCCTAGGGGTCTAGTTCCTTTAGAGGACTTGTTTGATTTTAAGGATGTAGACAAAAAACTGAAAATCGAAGCCAATGGACAAGAGGTAGAAGACTGTAATATAGGGACCGAAGTGAAACCTAGGATAGTCAAATTGTCTAAATCATTACCTCCTGAGCAAAAACTCAAATACATTGAGCTGCTCAAAGAATATTCGGATGTCTTTGCCTGGGGTTATGAGGATTTGAAAGCTTATGATACCAGCATCATACAACACAAGATTCCAATAAAAGAAGACCAAAAACCATTCAGGCAGAAACTTAGGAGGATAAATCCCAAGTTGCTCCCTCTGATAGAAAATGAAATCAAAAAAATGTACGATGCCAAAGTCATAGTCCCGTTGCATTTTTCCAAATGGGTCTCTAATTTGGTCCCTACATGTAAGAAATCTGGGGAAATCAGACTCTGCATAGATTTTCGAAATCTGAATAAGGTCTCCCTGAAGGATAATTACCCCTTGCCGAAAATGGACCACATCCTTCAAAGGGTAGTTGGATCCAGTCGAATATCTTTGCTGGATGGTTTCTCGGGTTACAATAAGGTCCTCGTCCACCCAGATGACCAAGACAAAACCGCTTTCACCACACCATGGGGCACTTTCATGTATGTGAAAATGCCTTTTGGTCTGATGAACGCAGGAGCCACATTCCAGAGAGCGATGGATACCGCCTTTGTGGAAGAATCGGGTAAGTTTATTATCGTCTATTTAGATGATGTAACTGTGTTTTCCCGATCTGATGATGAGCACCTGCGAAACCTTAGACGAGTCTTCGAGAAATGTAGAAGGTTTGGGATTTATTTAAATCCTAAGAAAAGCCTTTTGGGGCTAGAGGAAGGAAAACTGCTAGGACACATCATCTCCAAGGACGGAATCAAAATAGACCCCAGCAGAATCGAGGCCATACAAAAATTAGAACACCCAAGAAACCTTAAAGAATTACAGTCTTTTATCGGGAGAATAAACTTTCTACGAAGATTCATTCCCAATCTGGCAGAGCTCCTTAGAAACATTACAAATATGCTAAAAAAGGATTTGAAAATAAAATGGGACTTTGAGTCCAGACAGTCTTTCGAACAAGTCAAACGAGCAGTCACAGAGGCCCCTATCTTAATTAGTCCCGATTTTACCAAAGATTTCTATCTTTTTTCTTTCGCTTCCGAACATACTATAGCAGCGATGTTACTGCAAAAGAACAACGAAGGGTATGAACAACCCATAGCTTTCTTTAGTAAAGCGTTGAGAGACACTGCTCTGAATTACAAGATAATGGAGAAACAAGTTTTTGCCTTAATAAAAGCCATAAAAGACTTTAGAGTCTACATTCTTCATTCCCACACCATAGCTTATGTTCCGAATGCGGTAGTAAAAAACATTTTGACCCAAGATAACCCTGATGGAAGAAGGGGAAAATGGATTGCTGTCATTTTAGAATACGATATAGAGATTAAGCCTACAAAACTAATCAAGGGTCAAGGCCTAGCAAAATTAATGGCTGAATCAAATTTCCATGCTCTTGACATTAATTTTTTAGCTGCAGCTGATGAACAGGGCGAGATGGCGACTCCAAGTGTGAGAGAGGTATTTCTCAACTCTCCATGGTATGCAGACCTTATATTTGTTTTGCAAAATTTACAAGCTCCCCCTGGTTTGACTAAGACTAAAGCTAGATTTTTAAAGTTGAAAGCCTTAAAATTCTGTATTATAGAAGGCAATTTGTATTGGAAAGATCCTGGAGGCATTTTGTTAAATTGTTTATTGAAAGATGAAGCTGACAACGTGTTACAAGAATTTCATGCAGGGGAATGTGGTGGCCATCTGAACTAGAAGGTCACAGCCAACAAAATACTCAGAGCTGGATTCTATTGGCCCACCCTGTTCGCTGATGTACATCATAAAGTGGTTGCATGTCATCAATGTCAGCTGTTTGAAGGCAAAAGGAAACTCCTTCCTCTCCCCCTGAAACCGATCTCAGTTGAAGCCCCTTTCCAGCAATGGGGACTGGACTTCATTGCAGAAATACACCCCCCTTCTTTAGGCCAACATAGGTGGATTCTCACTGCCACCGATTATTTTACCAAATGGATCGAAGCAGTACCAAGCAGGCAAGCCACTGACTCTGTTATTATCAAATTCCTTGAAAATAATATGTTGTCTCGCTTTGGATGTCCTAGAAAGATTATAACTGATAATGCAGCTGCTTTCCAATCGAAGAAACTCATAGATTTCTGCTACCAGTATCACATTGGTTTGGGACATTCCACAGCTTACTACCCTAAGGGGAATGGGCTGGTGGAATCTTCAAACAAAATCTTGGTGAATATCATCAAGAAAACGTTGCAGGAAAACAAGAAATCGTGTTATAACAAGTTGGTGTTCGCATTATGGGCTGACAGACTAACCACCAAAAGGTCAATTGGTATGTCACCATACCAGCTGGTCTATGGCACAGAGGTCGTTTTCCCCACTTCTTTAGGAGTCCTTGTCATGAAGTTACTTCAATATATACAAGCTGAGCCAAATGACTCACAGAGAAGGATCAACCAGATGATCCATTTGCAACAGTCTAGGGAAGAAGTCTTCAACAAGACTTAGGTAATCCAAGAAAACATCAAGAAGATCTTTGACAAAAGAACCAAGGAAGATGATTTCGAGCTAGGAGATTTGGTGCTGAGATGGGATGCCAGATATGAAGACAAGGGAAAGCATGGAAAATTTGAAAGTCTGTGGAGAGGACCATACATGATCCAAGCATTCAAGGGGAACAACGCTTTCTTGCTGAACAACGCTGATGGGACAGATCTGCCAGGAGGACCGGTAAATGGCAGAATGCTGAAACATTATGTGCCACCTCAGTAGAGACTCAAGTTTTCACTCTCCATTGTACATATCGTTCTTATTTTTATTTTTCGCCTGCATTTTTTGAGTGAAGAACATTAGTCAGTTGGTTGAAGCCCGAAGAGAAGGCCCTAAGCTGCTGAACACCGTTCTTCCAATTTTTGAGAATAAAACCAATGAAGGCCACTAGGCAAAAACTTTCAGAATGACAGGAACTAGGATTCTTTGCACTTCACAGGGCAAGTACCATCCCCAGGTGGAGCTGCTGTTATCATCCTATAAGTTATAAGATCAACTGGTGACTGGGATATTATCTGTCTCTAGTGTTTTTTGTTGACAAATGATTTTTCATTCTGCAAATAATTTGAAAAAGAAAAGAAAAAAGAAAAAAGAAAAGAAAA
>ML803839.1:108655-136547 GCA_009831015.1 Picea engelmannii | reverse complement strand
AAGCAAGTGAAGTCTCACCTGAGGCATCTAGAGGGGATGTAGGAACCAAGGTTCTGTAGTGATGAGCGGAAGTGAGTCATTCAACATGTTCTTACTAATAATATACTTGGGTGCACAGTTCCTATTAGTTAATAGTTACTTATCATGTGACATACCCTGTGTGTGACATTACTTTACTTGACATTCATTCATTTACTAGTTACTTCAATGCACAACATTATAACATCATATATGAATAACACATTCAACATACTTAACCATTTATCACCATTGCACAGTAACAATAAACAACATAATATGCAAACACATCACTTCACAAGGGTTTAACATGGTTCAACCAACTTAGGCTACATCCACAACGACTGACTTCTTATATTAGTCATTGATAATCTTCTTACACATACACATTGCACTACAAAATATGTAACAGTAAGAATGACCCAAACCTGCCTAGCCATTCTATTGTAGTGCGAGTCTCACTCCTCAGTCATACCTCAAGATTTCTTCCAACGCTCGACTTAAATTACCCCAAAAGCACTAAGAACTTCTCATATCTCGAACCCCCTATCTATCCCAACCCTTTACATATTTTTACATCAAAATAGGGCTAATCCCATTACAAAGTGGACGAAATGTCCCAAAATTCCAATGGTTTATAACCGTTTTCCACCTTTTGCGCACCGCTCTATTGCGCGCTTTGACTCCTCAAAGTTTGCTCCCTGTTGCACACTCTGGTCCATCTTCTAATTGCCTTTTATTCTTTGACTTGTTTTTGCGCAAATCCCAAAACTTAACCAAAATGCCTATCCAACACCATGTGTCACCCGTGGGTTGGTCCATGTCACCGCCACATGTCATTATGGTAGTGGGCCACCTTAATTCCACATGTCATTTGAGGATATGTCCATGTCATTGCCACATGTACCAATATGGTAGGTCCATGAAAAGGGGGAAGAAACTTAGGATAAGAAATAATATTGAAAAATTAAATGTAGGGTTTGTGGAGCTACGAGAATGCAGAGGTAAATGAGGTAGGTGAGGGGATATAAAATGGTAAAAAAGACTAAGTATGAGGTGAAAAAGGAAAAGGGAGAGTGCATATTAGTGAAACATGTGGACCTACTAACATGGATATGAGGAAGAGTAGGGAAGAGTAAGGATGTTCGCTCAGAAATGAGAAATATGGCTAAGTATGAAAAAAAGGTGAAAGGTGAATGTGGACCTGCAGACTTGTTAACCTGGAGACCTAAGAAAGAGTTGAGGGATGGTATGTAGATGTTGGTTACTACTTATTCTATCTACTTTTTGGCTGACCCATGTTTAGATCTGAACATGTTTCCAACAAAACCCTCTAAAACCATCGACCCTCCTGGGAAACCAGAAGGCATTGCAACACACAAAATGTACTACGTAGTCTCACCCGAGATAGTTCTATGGGTGAATATAATGCTTAGATGCTTGTAGTCTGGGACAGAGTGGGGATATGAGATTTCCTTTCATCTTCTTAGGCCTTGATCTGGTTGTTCCTTTTATTATTCTTGAGATTCATTCATCTGCTAAGTCTATGCATGCATTCTAACAGATCTAATTGAACCATTAATTCATCCATTCATTATCTAACTACTAACATAAGGCAAATATACAATAAACACAACACTTAACACAGGTTTTACCGTGGTTCACCCCCTCGTGGGAAACGTCCACAAAGATCTGGCTTCTTAGGCTCTTTTATTATGTTGCTGCAAAGTATGGTGCCACGCGCATTATAATTCTGATCACACAATCATGAAACAGATTCCACAACCTCTGTGAGACTGACTAGATCGCACTAGGCTCCTCAGCTTGTGATGTAACCCTCAAGATCTAGCTACTCGACTCTCCTACAACGCCATAACTTACAAAAGTATCTCAGATCTTACAACATTTCTCCTAAATGAACATAACAAAAATCAGGAACATTCAGGAACCTCGACCTATACCTCCTAGGTACTTATTTATACTAATTTACATATTGTTAGTCGTTACAATCTCTTACAAAAACCCTAACCCTAATGTGGTTAGGTTTTCCTGCATGCGCGCCTTGCATGCTTTCCTCCTTTGCATGCAGATTTTCCTCTCACGTGCTGCTTTTCCTGCCTGCTATCTTTTTCCAAATTAATCTTTGCTTTCCCAAAATGGACTTTCCCTCAACATTGGCCTACACCCAACAATAGCTCTACATCTGCATTGCTTGAATTTGGCTAAGTGTTGGAAGAGTAGAACGTGGTAACTGTACTTGCTGGCCTAAAGACCTAAGAAAGAGTTGAGAGATGGTATGTAGCTCCGCATCCACATTGCTTGAATTTGGCTAAGTGTTGGAAGAGTAAAACTTGGTAAGTGTTGGGGAATTATATTATGGAATTACGTGAAATAAGGTTCATGAAAATAAGAAAATGGAAATGGAATGTGGATTCTGGAAAAGAAAAATGGAAAAATAGAAAAAGAAAAATGTAAATGAATTATGAGAATGAACTGGAAAATGGAAATGAATTATGGGAATGCATGTAGAAATTGTGAAGATATAGAAAATGGAAAATGGAAATAGGAAAAAAGAAATGGGAAAAGTAAAATGGTAAGTAGTAAATGGAAAATGAAAATGGAAAAGAATTATGAAAATAATGTGGAAATGAATTATGAAAATGACTAAGTGGTGGGTATTATGAAAATTAATTAAGTGGAAAATAGAAAATGAAAATAGGCTAAGTATGGAAATGGTTAAGTATGGAGTATAGTGAGGAGGGAGAGTAGAGTGGAAAGAAGGAAAAATGGCTAAGTATAAAGTCTGGAGAGTGGATAATGAAGAAAATGGAAAAATGGCTAAGTCCTTGGAAATTTATGATATGGGTAAAGAAATGTAAAGAAAATAAGAAAGAAAGAGTGTAAGAGAAATCCAAAGAGTGGCTAGAATGAAAAGCACTAAATGGATAAAAAATACAGATCAACAGTCGCCTAAAGCAAAAAACGAGCTCTGATACCACTTTTAAGTTTTAAACTTGTGAAGTAAAAATATGCATATAGTTTCTTAAGAAAAAAAAATCAATAACACATAGGCACAATACATAGAGATTTACGTTTGAAACCCTTAATCGGGATAAAACCATCCTTCCTTGGTGCCGCACCTCTCAATTCTTTATTGCATTAATTTCACCATTCACAATACAATGTATACAATATTTTAGGTATTCTGCAGCTTCCAAAACCCTAATCTGTTAACCCAAATTAGATTGCAACCCTAATCCCTTAATCCAAGATTAAATTAGAAAACCACTAAAAATAACAAAAAATGTGAAATTTTTTTCTAGAGTGATACCCCAAACCTCAACGGCTTCGGCCGATGCCCGAAGTTGAAGGGTTTTCATAAGAAGGGGGGACATTCAAGGGGAGGCATCATCTTGAGGAGTCTCTGATGTTCCGTCCTAAGGAGTCTTTATGGGGAGTTCGTTAGGATGTATCAGGGTTGGATGGGAAGGAGTGGATGTGGAGTCTAATGAGCTCTTGGTGGACGGGGGGTCATGTATCTCTATTGCATCGACCATGAAAACACAAAGAATGATGATGGTGGGATTGAGGGGCGAGAAGACTTAATATGTACCAATCAAGGATGGATCTTGAAATAGTTCTGGTCCGAAGTCTATCATTGGGACAAGGTCGATCCTCGAGTTGATAAGTGGCAGGATGTTATCAATGTGTCTTGATTGGTTGGGTTCATGGTGGGTTAATTGATAAATGGTGATGATTTTCCTAGTGTGAGGGAAGAGCATGGTGCGAAAGACCAAGGAAGCTACAACATGCATGGCATACATGTA
This sequence comes from Picea engelmannii, assembly GCA_009831015.1. Classification (NCBI taxonomy): domain Eukaryota; kingdom Viridiplantae; phylum Streptophyta; class Pinopsida; order Pinales; family Pinaceae; genus Picea; species Picea engelmannii. Next base: position 132,702 of record ML803839.1, on the reverse strand, counting down.
ACTTCATCCAAAGAGGATATTATAATCCAATTGGGCATCAATGACTTCGATGTCGATGAGAATTGTCTTTCTCCCCAACTCGACTAGAACGTTTTGATACATTCCTTCTAGCCGGGAATGTCTACCATCATAATCTTGAAGAGTGATGGTGGAGGGGATCAACTCAGGTGAACTGATTTGCTACCATATTGATTTGGACATGATACAAGTGGATGCTCCTTCGTCGATGATGCAACAAAGGATGGTGATATTCTAGTTTTTGACAAATATTTGGAATACGACTAAGGATGGGAATTGTGGGTTTGCTTTGTCTAAGTCAAATGTGCTCAGACGGGTGTCTATGGGATCTAATTCCCCCAATTGTGAAATCAATGCCTTTCATTGGGAAGGGTGTGTTTGAGGGACTTCCATAACTGACATGGCAACATGTGATTGACCAAGATCATTAATAAGACTACAACTATGGTTGGCCCAAGCATGGGGATTATGCACATTCCTGCGTAAGTGTGTGTGGGGCATGCAAGCGATGGCTTTGGTGTTAGGACGCGAGATCATCAGTGGTTGTCCCATTAGTGGCTGGTGAGAATCTGAAGTGGTGGGTAATGGATCAGGGGGTGTATCATATTGGCGACTGTGAGTTTGTAAGAAAATTTCCTGTTTAGTGGTGAGGAGGATACTGTGGTTGGTGGTGTTCCTTGAGTGGGGCCAGTCAGGTGGAGGGAACTTCCCTTGAGGGCATGGGCTCTGGGCCCCTTCTAGTTGAGTATTAATGACTCCTTGATGTGGGATAGGATTTTGTAATACTGGTGGTGGTATATAAGTGGGAGGACCCTATTGTGGACCTTGGGGGTTCAAGGCCTCTTTCATACATTTATAATTAGCGATTTGGGGGAAATGGTGAGTGTAATGATATTCGCCACATAATGAGCAAGGGTAATTGGTTCGAAGATTGTTATTTCGCCCTTGTCGTGGTTGTCCAATATTATTGCCCCCTTGAGGGTTTTAATTGGGTTGGTGTTGGTTTCCACTAGCATGAGGGTTTTGTGGAGGGGGTTTCCCTCCTTGTCCTTGGTTCCTATTCTTTCCTTTCTTTCGGTTATTGTTGGGTTAGTGAGGGGGATTGGCTGTATTTAACTGTTCAAAATCTTGAACATGTTGAATAGGGGAAGGTTGGATGACGTTGACCCTTGCCTAGTGTTGTCCATGCAAGGGTACAACCTGTTAGGGGGGACCTGGGATGGGATAATATGGGTTATGCTGTGGGGGTCCATATGGGTTGTAAGAAGTGGAGGTGGCTCCATTATTACTAGGTGGATATGAAGTTGTTGGTGGGGGTACCGGTTGTGGGATAGGGATTGGTTGAGGAAGGGTCATGGGTAGATGTGCACTCATGGTAGGCAAAGGAGAGGCCATGAATGGTGGTGGGGGTGGTGGGGGAGGGTAATATGGAGTTCCACCATATGGTGGAAGGTATGGATTGGTTCAGTATGTGGGTACCTGTTGTGTGGGTGGTTGAATATGATCCATGGAGCCAATCAAACCATAAACAACGTGCGATGTGATGGGGTTGTCCTGGTCGAAGGGTAAGGGACGAGAAACATCTAGAAGGACAATGTATAGTTACCTTGATTGGGAGTAGATGAGGTCAAACTGTTGCACCCTTGTGATGGCTTCATCTTCAATTTGGGGAAGGGATGCATCCACATCTTTGTCAAGGGTAGGAATGAGCGATCAAAGGAACCAATCTAGCCTTTTTTGCGTAGTGGTATCCACATTTCATATGTTGCAATGTCTATGCCACTAATGAATGTGGTTATAGATATGAATAATAGTGTTTTGTTTGCATTCTGACAAAATCTCTAGACCAGTGTCATGACGAATAGGGAGTTGAAAAAAGTTCATGAATGCTTTGGCTAGAGACTTGAAGGTTACATGGGAACCATACTTCTCATCTACATACCATTTGGCCGCAGTTCTTGTGAGGGTTCTCTGAAATAACCATAGACGAACAAAATCTTCCATTATGGTATTGGAAGAACACCCCAAGTGGAAGGACATGACATGGTTGGCTGGGTCCTCTCCGACTTTTTCTTCAAACTTGGGAATGTCTGAAGGTACTTTTGTGGGCATATTCGACCATGTGGGGTCGTGTAATATGGGATCATTTGTCAGTTTGCTTAGATCTGGGATGTTGAGTGAAGCCAAGTAAGGCATGACAGGGGTGGGTCCTGCCATGTTATGAGAGGAAGTGGTTCCTTTGGAGTTTGTACTTTGTGAAAAAGTTTGAGCTCTGCCTCCTTGTGGTGGAGGGTTTGTTTGTGAGTTTCTTGGGATATTGGGTCCAAGAAAAGTGGCTCCTAGTAATCCTGATCCTAGTACCATAGCACTAACTGGTGTATGTGATGGTACTTCTGATGTCTCAGTGAAATTTGGAACACCGCCCAAAATTGGGGGTAAGTTTCACAAGTGTCTAGAATGAAAAGGATACTATGCTTCTCCTATGATTCTAGCCTAGAGTTAGGTGTGTGTAAGTAGTGGTGAGGAATGATAGGACATAATATTTTCAAATTACTTTAAACAATGTATTCATAAAACTGCATGTACTCAAGTGGTGAAAATCATACATCAAGACAATATCAAAAGTGGTTTGGGATTTTTGTAACTCCACGTGGGGGAATAAGAATCATACAAAAAATGCACATGTCCTATCTGACATAACGTACTTCCTCTCTAATAACACTAGACCTCCAAAAAATCTCTCGATAGTGGGGCCAGAACCCACTTGAGGAGAAACTAGTGAAGGGACAAACAATCAGTTATAATGAGGGATGAAGGGGGCATATCCCGAAAGTACTGGCCATATTTCCCAACAATTGTTCAAAATCTCACTGAGGTGTGATTGCATCCCACAACCTCCATCTTGGGTAGATAAATCCTAAGTTGGTCTAATAAGCTATCTCCATCAAGCACGTCATTTATATTTTTGGCCTCAGAAATCTGTCACAGGCTTGATGCTTTCCAAGGGTTGGGTGACCCGAAGAGGCACACACAGAACAACTAGACCTCGACCTTCGAAACTTCACGGGTGTATCCTTGCCTTATGGTATAGGAATGATTGGGTTAGAGGATTTTGGCACCCTAATTCACAACTTTCTAAGTTTCAAGTGAGAAATTGATGATGGGGAGTTATTTGGATCCCTATCCCCAAAATTGTAACTTAGACTACCAAATTCTTTTGTGTTCCTCCTGTGGACGTTAGAAAGTGGGTTGAGTATGGTTTCTTTTTAGAATGTGAGAGTAGGATGTGAAGCTGGGGTCATGGACCAATTTTAATTTTATGATGGTGTGCACAAAGACCCTTTTCTAAACAAGTGAAGCCCAAAAGAGTTTCAAGTATCTAGCAAAAAGGTTTTGGAATGAATGAGAGTGTGTGTAATGGGTGGCGACGGTGATTTTTTTTTTTAATAAGTTAAATTCAATATTTTAACATGGTGGACATCGTGTGGTCCTTTACTTTGTCTTGTTTAGATAACTTACGAAATTTGTTTAAATGACCCTTGCAAATTAAAGAATCTTGAGCTAAGATGGTGGATATGGTAATCCTTACTTTGACCCTTTTATCTTCCTATGGTGTTTTGTAATCTAAGAAAGCTTGAGAAACTGTCCCTAGATTGTGAACATATGGGAATGTATGGGCCCTTTCAATGCTTTTATGCTCCCTATGTGATTTACTCTAGAAATTTGAAACCATCCTAAGATTGTGCACACATGGGCATTTATGGGCCCTTACAAGTCTTAGATTTAAGTCCCAAAATGAGATAAGAGGTATTGGCCTCTCCTAGAGATTGGTTGATTTTTCTTTAAGGGAGATGAAGGCTTGTTTAGGCAATCCTTTTTCTGATTTCCAATATCACACTAGGGTGAAAGGAAATATGACACTCCAAGATTACTTAAATAAGTTTATAGTCCCGAATTAGTGCAATGACTTTGTAAAAGAAAAGCGGATAATGAAATTCATATGCTAAGCTTTAATCCATCCATGTGGAAAGTAAGGAAGTAAAAGATGCAAGGGTTCTTTTTATCCTCCCTAAATATATAGGTGTGGTTTTAAGCAATGTATGCAAGAATGGATCTCCAAGCCTGCTTGTGCTGGCTTTTACAAAGTGAAAAAATCAAATCTAAAATACTAAGTGGCAGTGGGCAACTGGGCAACTCAAGCCTTACAATTTTGCAAATTTAAGACAAGTGCACGATAGACTCAGAAAAAATTGCGCACAGTACGCAGACTGCGCGGTTTGAGAGTTTTGATAGAGCGCAAATGTGCATGGACCACACGTTTGTTCATCCCAAACCTGTGCGCATGTAGAGAAGTTGGCGGGATGAAAATTTTGAACAAATTCTCTTACTGTGGGGTGAAATATTGCTCTCAAAGGGTGAGATTAGGTCGGTTTTGACCCCTGCACATGCAAACAAGTAAGAAATAAAACTCTAACAAACTAATTGGGGAGAATTTTGATTCAAATCCCCAGCATGGTTGCCAATCTGTTGGGTTCCTTTTGTCACAAGGGCGAGTAAAAGGATGTCCCTTAACTATCTAGTTAGGCTATCCAAAAAGCACAACAGAGAGTTAGTTGGTTAATGGCTCCACTAACATAAGGAAACAAGAAATAAACAACAATGAAACAAACTTAAACTAATCAAGAAATAACTTAAAATGAATGCACAAAGAAAACATAAGAGATAGATACCAAGTAAACTGATCTTCGAATTGATACTCCTTGGAGAAATATGGGAACTTATGAGTCCTCTCTTCCTCCTTGGGAAGGTTCTTGAGTCCCCGAGTACAAAGTCTTGTTTCTACTATCAATGGCTAACAAAGGAAAATGGTGAAGAAAAGAGTGTTGGAATACTCAAGAGGAGAGATTCCTAACACTTGCTATGTATTGCCAAAGCTTTCTAAGAATAAGATGGCTTCCCAAAGCTAAAAATGAGCAGTATAACAATACTCAAATGCTTTTTTTTTTTGCATACAGTGGCCCTTTATTTATAGGAGGATGGCAAGATTTTTCCCATCTAGTTTCAAATGTGAATGGGAGACACTTGGAGGTACCTCCCATCCCTTTTAGTAATCCCAAGGCGAAATTTGGGGGCTATTTTGGGTATGGGGGAGATCCACTACATCCCAAAAGTGGTTGAGGCCCGACCAAACTCATCAATGCACCATTTTTGTGTTTGTGTGCGTATTTTGACTGTTAGTCATGCAGACCATTCCATGTGTGCGTCGTACACCATGTTAGTCCGTGCATATGTGCAAGCACTGCTTTTGATGGATGTGCGCGGATTTCCAGAACCACTTTTATATAGTTTTATGATTGTCTTTCCAAACTGAGTGTAATCCTTCCATAAGTATTGGTAGTATGTTGTGTTTGTGTTAACTGTTTCTTCATCCATTGTTTGCATTTATGGTGAGCCATTTTTCGATGATAATGCACACACCCCTAAAAATATATACAGGTAATCAACCAAGAAATAGTAGAGGGATTTTCCGAAGATGGGATATCAAGCCGTCAACGAAGGTACGAAAAGTAGTTACCCCGAGCTCCACGTAATATCCCTTCTCGGTGCAAGAAACCCTTGCTTCATAGGGTCACCTTCCAAGGGTACTAATAGTGTGATACAATGTTTGCCCCAAGTATCATGGGAATTCCCCCACAGTCATATTTGTAGATACCTAAGAAAGACCACTAAGTTTACCAACTCGCAGTCGACCTCTGGGGGATATAGTCGACATTCGAGACCGAAGATATGGGCAGGATAACAAAGTTTGAAGCTCTTCTAGAGGACTAAAGACAAGTGGACTGGTAAGAATTTTGAGGACCCCGAATAGATTTATGATTCACAAAGTATCGAGACCAAATGAAACCAATAGTTTCTCAAGAAAACCCCCAATATATGCTCTTTCTGCTACGATTGGTCAAGCTTTGGAGGTGTAATCTCCTCTGATATTTCGCACACGACCTCCCATTTAGACCCTGTGTTAGAGGGGGTTCCCGACTATGCCTATACGACAATTGGATTTGATCACTCTTTAGTTTTCTATAGTCTTGTTTAGTAATCTTGGACAATTTACTCGCTTTTCCTAGTCCAAAGATTCTAACCTTATGCTACTATTGGTGTAGTATAAACTAAAAAATGTCTAGTTGGTTTTATTAGTGCGCTAGTTGATTTTAATGGATTTGTTACTTAGAAAGGTCCACAGAGATGAAACTAATGATGTGTGAGACTCGACTCCAATAGAATACAAAAATAATGATACACAAACGTTTCTTTTCGATGAATTCTATCTATGAGAAGGAAAATATTTGTTTTCTTCTTAACAAGCATTCAATATCAAGAAAATTTTCAAAATGATGCCAAACTATCAAACAAATGTTTATGAAATCCTAAAGCAAATGCAATACTATCTCTTTCAAAACAGGAACCAAAACAAAATTCCTAAGAATGCAAAAATTCTCTTTGTTTTATTGTATGTGCAATGAAATATTTTCAAATGAAAAACTTTTATGCTTCCTATCTTTCAATGACAATGAAAGAAATCAATGTTTGACACAAAGGAACACAAAGCAAAAAGAAACCAAACAAAGTGCACTCAAAAGTTTGACGAGAACTGAAAGAAACCAAGTGTGAAGAAACTTGTTCAATCAAGGACTCAAAATGGAAAAAGATGTGAAATCCAATCAATGAGCAATTGGAAATCAACATAAAAATGTGATAAGACCAATGAGTTATGAAATCAAATAGAATCAAGGTTAACCTGAGGAAAGAGAACTCAAATAAAAGGTTTAACACAATGAGTTTCAATTCCTAAATCCAAATCTTAGATTCCAAAAGGTAAAACAAGGCACTTGAAAGTTCTCAGAATAAGGAATTCAAATTGGCTGTGACACGTATGCAAGAAAAATGATTAAATTAGCCTAAAGTAGACATGCACACTTTGGCAATCTAAAAATAAATAGAAACTCAAAAGAGAAACTTCTACAATATATCATTAGACAACAACAGATCTATCTATATAGACTTACACGTGTAAACACTAGTATGAAGGAAATAGGCCAAGTTATGTATTATGAAAACATGGGAACTTACAACCTTGCTGCGCTAGTGTTCCTCCAAGCTTCCAATTTAGTCCTTGAATGCACTCTAAAGATGTTTCTCTTAAGATCATAAGTATCATATACACACTTTCTCCTCTCCGCCTTTCACCTTGGAATTCCCTCATTATATAGGATTTGGAGGCTTAACCACCATGGAGGAAATCACTCACTAGATCCACTAAATTGGGATATCCAATATTTTTAGGGAGAAAATATCTCTCAAGGATTTTAGGGAGAAAATATCTCTCCAATATTTTAGGGAGGAAATATCTCTCAAGATCAATCAAATTAGGATATTGGTTTGAGAAAATCTCTCAACCATCAATGAGATTCTCAACTTCTCCTTGAGATTTGGAAACTACACATGAGGGAGATTCTCACACTAAATTAATTTCCATTTTTCAATAAAAATGAATAATACATGTGCACATAGTATTTTGACCTTAATATGACAAATTTCTCCTGCACATTGACTAGGGTGTTGTGGATAAATTAATGAGTGAGGACACAGACCAATCTCCCTAGTTCGTGCAGTTGAGACTAGAACAAAACCAAACAAAATACACTTTTTTCTTTAGATTCAAAAGAAACATAAAAGATAGAAGTGCATACCTTTTTAATCATGGTTGTCCTCACAAGTTGTAACTATAGGTTCTCAATTAAATTCTTCGTAAAAGTAGAGATCTGTAAGAGGAACAAACAAAACAATGAAATCAACCAATATCTAAATATTTCAATAAACCTATGTAAATAGCCAAGGAGAAAGACGCACAAAGATCATCGACAATCTTAGTTAGGAAAGGAAAATGTATCACTGTATTAAATAATTAGGAAATCACCATAATCTCATTATTCCTCTATTCTTTCTATCCCTTCTCTATGGAAGTTGCCTCTTTTTATAGAGTAGAGAGGAAGCCATGAGGAGGTTAGGATCTCACCAAATCAGGAGAGGTAGGTGAGATCCACACCTATTGGTAAACAACTCATCATCGAAGCTTATCTCCCAAAAGATTTGAGAATCTCTTCTTTCTCCCACATACGAAAGGTTTCAACACCCTTATATTGGAGCAGAAAGCGACATAGTCGCACTTGGTAGTGATGCAGACTGCAACAAGTAAAGTTGTCCCACATTGCTAGAGTGCAACCTGCGACAAGTATTTAATTTAGGAAATTTTTAGAGTTGATTGTTTCCAAAAGACATCTTCCCAACTCTCCTTCCAAAGTATTATTCTTTTAAGGTGTCAGAGAATAGACAATATTAGCAGTTGTGACAAAATGTTGTATAACATAGGGATTGTGACAAATGTTGTATAACATAGGGATTGTGACAAATGTTATTTCATGGTGTCAAGGTTACGACACTCAATAAAGTACATGCATCACTTAGTAAGGTGCATACAACACTTGATAAAGTGGATGAAACACTTAGTAAGGTGCATATGACACTTTATGACACTTGCGACACTTAAGGCGTGTAATAGATGTGACACCTAAGTGTGACATTTTGGTGTGTAACAATGATCTGAAACCATATCTCAACAAGATAACCAAGTGAATAGATAACAACTCTCACCTATGTTTTGGTCACACTAATGTTGATTACCATCACTCAACAATGGGAATAAACTGAAGACCAAGGATTCCCATTCCAATTCAATCACATAAGGACACTTACATATAGAATCCTCTTGCTTAGCTTTGGATCTCATACTTATAGATTCTTGAGGAAGTAATAATAGACTACATGACATGTGTAATATTCCAGATATAAAAAATATGCAGAACATAAATAAATAGCTAGAAATGGCAGATGAACAACAATATAACCATAACACCACCATAATAATACCAAAATGATACCAGAATAATACCATAAATAACACTTTGATTTTTGAGAGAAATTTTCACTTGCCTCTTCAAGGGGGAAACCTCCAGCAGAGAAAATCTCTATTACAATAATATCCAAGACAAAAGTTCTCATACCCTCGACTCCTGTTTATACTAAATATGTCTATCAAAAAAACCATCTAGAGGAATATCCTTCTAGAAGCAGAAACTTCTATTAGGTCTTGTTACATTGGAATTATTCTTCCATATTGCTAGGCCTTATTAATATTGACCTTTATTACATGGAAATATATTATTCTACCTACGTGAGGGGTTAGGTCCCTAACATGTACTCCCCCTTAAAAACAACCTTGTCCTCAAGGCTTGAGATGGGGAAATTGCTGCAAAATGTAGCTGGTTCCCAAGTGGCATGTGCTAGAGTTGTATATTTCCACTGGAATAACACTTCCTTGATGGTTCGCTGACGCAGATGATGCTCACCTTGGTCCTAAACTTCTTGTGGTTGTAGCCAAATGGAGCCTTCTTTGTCCAACTCAGGAAGGTTGGTTTGAGTTTGCCACTTAGTTCCAATCACCTTATTTAAGCAGGAAACATGAAAAACAAGATGGAGCTTAGAATGATTGGGCAAAGCTAACTGATTGGCCACTTGTCCCACACGCTTGAGAATGGTATAAGGACCATAAAATTTGGGTGCCAGTTTATGACAATGGTCATCTTTGAGGGAATTTTTCTTGTAGGGTTGTAGTCAAAGAAACACCCGATCTCCTTTTGCAAATTGCCGTTCAGAGCGACCTTGATCTGCTTGTTGCTTCATGCGATTATGGGCCATGACCAAATTCTCTTTGAGGGTATGAAGAATATCCTCTTGAACTGTAAGCATTTGGTCAACCGCCTGGACCTTCGAGACGCCTGAAAAATATGAGAGAACTGAAGGTGCTTCAAAAGGAGTCATGCATGTAGCTGTATGGTACAAAGTGTTGTACCACCATTCAGCTAGTGGTAATCATTGAGCCCACTGATTTTTCCTTTTCGATGCAAAACACCTCAAATATGTTTCCAAACACTTGCTGACAATTTCAGTTTGACAATCAATTTGGGGATGATAAGCTGTGCTGAGATGCAATTGGGTGCCTTGTAGCTTGAACAATTCTTGCCAAAAATTGTTGGTGAAAGTTGGATCGTGATCAGAGACAATATAATGCAACATGCCATGAAACTTGAAGACCTGATCCATGAAAAGTTGAGCGACAATGGATGTTGTAAATGGGTTTTGAAGAGCACAGAAATGAGCATACTTGGAAAGACGATCAACTACTACCATGATGACTGATTTATTACCTGATTTAGGTAATCCTACAATAAAATCCATAGAGATATCCCACCAAATAACAGGTGGAATCGAAAGCAGTTGTGGTGTGCCCATATATTTCACTATTTCGCCCTTGTTGCATTGACACACATCAAATTCAGCCACAAAATTATGAACATGTTGTTTCATACCATCCCAGGAAAAAGAATGTTTGACCCTTGTCATAGGTTTTAGTAAATCTGGAGTGCCCAACTGTGGATGTAGCATGAAGCTCAGAAAGTCCTGTGGATTTAAGTTTTGACTGTTTACTTAAATACAAACGACCTTTTTATCGAAGCTCATCATTGAGCCAAGAGTACCTTGGGGAAATTGATGAATTGGACTACAATTATTGTATCAGATGAAAACTTTTGGGATCATGTAGCCATTCTCGGTGAACAACTTAGAGCCAATCTGGTACAATGAAGGAGAAAGAAAAAAGGGACCCATCATCTTCTTATTTTCGGGAAAGTGCATCAACAACCACATTGTCTTTGCCTTTCTTGTAAATGATCTCATAATCATATCCAAAGATCTTAGTCACCCATTTTTGTTGCTCTGGGGAGGAAAGGTGTTGTTCTAGAAAATACTTGAGGCTTTGTTGATCTGTCTTAATTTGGAAGTGTTTCCCCAATAGATAAGGGCGCCAAAGATCCACGACATGCAGAATAACCAATATTTCCTTTTCATAGATTGATTTTCCCAAATTGTGCTCGGACAGTTGTTTGTTGGTAAAGGCCAAATCCTGACACTCTTCCCTAAGTACAATGCCAATTCCTTTCCTGGAAAAATCACATTCTAGGAAAAAGTTCTTTGTGAAATCAAGAAGGGCCAGGACTGGAGTGGTGCACATGGCCATCTTTAAGGTTTGAAAATCCTGAGCAGCTGCTGGAGTCTAAGTGAAATAATTATTTTTAAGGAGTGCAATGAGAGGTGCCACAATCTTTCCATAATTCTTAACAAACTTGCGATAATAACCTGTTAAACCCAGATATCCAGGCAAGCTTTTGAGAGTCTTTGGGTGACGCCAATATTGCATAGCTTCAATCTTTTTAGGATCCACCCTGACGCCGGCCTTGCTAGCAGGATGACCCAAGTACTAGACTTCCGAGGCACCAAAAGCACATTTAGATTGTCTGAGGAAAAGTTTGTGCTGAGAGAGTAGATGGAGAACTCGATCCACATGAGCAAGATGGGCTATCCAGGTTTTACTATAGATGAGGATATCATCAAATAAAACTAAGACAAAATGACGGAGAAAAGGATGAAAGACATGATTCATAAGGCTTTGGAAAGTGGAGGGAGAATTACACAAGCCAAAGGGCATGGCCGAAAACTCATAGTGGCCCTCATGAGTTCTTAATGCAGTCTTAGGAATTTCTTCCTCTTTCATATGGATCTGGTGGTATCCAGAACAAAGATCAAGTTTAGTAAAGAACTGGATGCCACTGAATTCATCCAAGAGATCATCAATGACAAGAATGTGAAATTTGTCTTTAATGGTGAGTTTGTTGAGGGTGCGGAAGTCATGACACATGCACCAAGAACCTTCTTTCTTAAGGACCATGACCACAAGTGAAGAGTAGGGGCTCGTACTAGGGTGGATAACACCTGCGTGGAGCAGGTCTTGAACAATTTTCTCAATTTCATTTTTTTGGGAAAAGGGGTGATGACAGGGTCGAATATTGGGAGGAAGGCTTCCTGGGACAAGGGGAATGTAATGATCATGAACACCACAGGAAGGAGGAAGTCCCTAGGTAGTGGAAAAAACCACTTGATGTTTAGAGAGGATGGATTGGCGGTCCTATGGCACATAGGGTGTCTCAGTTGCTTGTATGGCATGGAGTTGGGAAATAATGCTAGAATGACCTTTTTGAGAAGCTTTTCCATGCGATGGGAACTAATGATCTTCAGGGAACTGACGATGATTCCTTGGAACTTATATTGAAGGCTTCCTGGGACAAGGGGAATGTAATGATCATGAACACCACAGGAAGGAGGAAGTCCCTAGGTAGTGGAAAAAACCACTTGATGTTTAGAGAGGATGGATTGGCGGTCCTATGGCACATAGGGTGTCTCAGTTGCTTGTATGGCATGGAGTTGGGAAATAATGCTAGAATGACCTTTTTGAGAAGCTTTTCCATGCGATGGGAACTAATGATCTTCAGGGAACTGACGATGATTCCTTGGAACTTATATTGTTGGCCCTCTTGGTCGAATTGCATGGTTAATTCCTTAAAATCCATGAGAATGGGATTAGCCATTGTGCACCCAACACTATGTCACAACCGCCCATGTCGATAGAAAACATATGATATTTCAGGTGGTAGTCACCAATTTGGAGATGCACATTTTCACAACGCCCTCCACATTTCATGGACCTTCCATTGGTAATCATGATTTGAAAATTATTGACTGCACAGATATATCAATTAGTTTCTTGGGTAATGCGGCGATGAATAAAATTATGGGTGCTTCCACTATCGACAAGAATGATGACCTTCCTATGCTTGATGTAACCAATTAGCTTGAGGGTTTGGGGAGCAGAGAAGCCAACGAGAGCATTTAAGGAAATGACGGGTTCTAATTCAGGAGGGTCTGAGGGAGGGGTTATGTCAGTGGGTTTAGGTGACCCTGACACAAGGGGAGCCTCAACATCCTCTTCCGAAACATCCTCCGAGATGGCCATAAAAATCTTTTTTTCCTTACACTTATGTCCCGTAGTTGGCATTCAACCATTCCAGCCCTGGTAAATTTCTGGATCTTTAGTGGAATAGAAGGAGGAGTGGGAGTTACTAGTTTAGTATGAGGAATAAAGGAGGGTTTTCAGTTTTGAGAAGAGACAACCTATTGTGCTTCCTTAGCTCTTTTAGTAGCATCCACCCAAATCTGAGGCCGAGCCATGAGGACATGAGCACAAATCTCATCCTTGAGGCCACTGATAAAAAATTCTCGGAAAAAAGCATCAAACATGCCCTCTGTACGAAAAGCCAATCGCTCAAAAGCAACTATAAAGTCTTCCATTGTGTCAGATTGTTTCAACTTTGTCAAACGATCTAAATGGTTGGTGTCAGTGTCAAAGCGTTCATAAATATCTACCAAAAAGTGTGTCCAAGCCACATACCCTTGGCGGGATTTTTTTCTCCATTGCGATCATTGCCAACGTTCTTGATCTAGATGGAGAACACCTTGCTCGAGTTTGGACAACTCATCCTTAATGCCATACAAAGAGAAATAATGTTCTATTTGAGTTACCCAGCCAGTGGGATCCGATCCATCAAATTTCATCACATCCACACATGGAAGGTGTAGGTCACGTTGAAAGTGATGGGGATGGAAATTCTGGGAATGAGAGGAAGTTTCACCTTCTATATGCAAAGGTGGGTCAGATAAGGGAAGATCTGCAAGGATATGCAGCTTGGCACAGATCATCGCAGTGATAGATTCAAGCTAGGTAGCAATGTCTTGTTTGAGCTCTTGTTCGAGTTCTAGGATTGAGGTGATGATGGAGGAATGCATCTTTTGATTGATTGTGGCAATATTGACACTGAGATGTCACACTTCTTGTTGGGTTTCTGTGAAATTAGAGTGCAAGGTAGTGAAGTGAGCTTCCAAGTCTTTGCTATGGGGATGGACCATGATGACGAGGGAACAAGAAAAGGGGCAGGTGGGACCACATAGAAAATGAGTTATGGGTAAAGTGTATCACAATGATCAGGCTGACAAGTTGAATCCAATGGGGTAAAGCCCAAATAAGGGTGTTGGAAGGGGGTCGAGTTTATAAGAAAAAAAATTGCTGAAAAATGATAGGTATGACTGCGATAAGGGCGAAGAGAGAAATCCAACGACATAGGTCTCAAATAGTGCTGCCAACAAGATCCAGACTCGTTTTTTTTTTTTTACTCCTCCAAAGTTATACTCCGATTTGAAGAATACTGTAGTGATGAAATTCCCAAATGCTTAACATGAAGAAATGTGTAGTAATTTCGCAACTCAAATGTAGGAGACACAGTTGCGTCGCAATAGATCTTTTTTGTTATGTTTTTGTTTCCGTCCCAAGGGTTAGGTATTCAAGGGTTCTACAGTTAAGTGTTTTCCCTATGCTATAGCTCTTTGATATACCTACAGGGTCTAACAGTAGTACTCGACCCAATATCTTAGGGAACCAACTAAGGAGGCTAGACCGTGCCCTTAGCCATACTACCCGACTACCTAGGTACTAGAGAGTATCTTCTCGAGTGCTGTTCTCGATGGCACTATAGCAGTCAGGCGACCGATCGGTTTATCTATAGAGGGCTTCAGGAGATCTAGGCCAATCTTTATATAGGTGTTGTTTGATGCGCTACCACTTGAAGGGGTACCAACATGGGTTACAAGGGTGGCCAACAGATCTTCTTTTAAGTACCACTTGTATATCCTGCGTGTATGAATCCATGACCACGGGTTTATGCACGTAATGACAGATCTTTGTAGCTTAAATACGCCAGAATAGGTCTCTACCCTAAAAAAAAATTAACCCACAATTTTTTGCCGAGGAAGGTGCTCTGATACCACTTGTAATATTCCAGATATAAAAAGTATGCATAACAGAAATAAATAACTAGAAATGGCAGATGAACAACAATATAACCATAACAACACCACAATAATACCAAAATGATACCAGAATAATACTAGAAAGAGCACTTTGATTACTGAGAGCAACCTCCAGTAGAGCAGAGCTCTATTACAATAATATCCAAGACAAAAGTTCTTATACCCTCAAATCCTATTTATACTAAATATGCTTATCAAAAGAACCATCTGGAGGAAGATCCTTCTAGAAGCAGAAGCTTCTATTAGGTCTTCTTACATTGGACTTATTCTTCCTGATTGCTAGGCCTTATTAATATTAACCATTATTACATGGAAATATATTATTCTACCTACGTGAGGGGTTAGGTGCCTAACAACATGCAATTCCGTGACATACTAGCCATGCATAACTTTCATGTGAGCCTCTTGGATTTTACAAACTAATTGTTTTTAACTTTCCTCTTGATTTTCTACTTTCCGAAGCTTTAAGGGTTGACCTAGTGTTTTATTTTGGAAAACCATGACCAACTGCTCTTTTTACTAGAATAAGCACGACCTTGACGTCCTTTTGATAATCAAGTGCTTTGTGTGTAAATTCTTCTTGATCATAGTGTATTTTGGTCCTTTATATCTATCTTGGACTATGGTGCCAAATATAGGTGTAATAGATGCCCCCTAATGTGTGAATTCAAAAGATAAATTAATGGCTGAAATACATTACAATACCAACTATTGATGAGAGGACTAAGAAGGATTTATGTAGATCAAGGAACTAGGAAGTACCTACAAGAGAAAATCGATCAATCACATATAAATCATCCCCGTGGTGGGCATACCCATGCTTGGATATATCAATAAGCATGATCGCCAACACAATACACTGTGGATCCATGTAGTATATAAAATGAAAGACTATGGCCACAAAAAGTACACGATGAATCCATGTCATAAAAGAGCATAGCCACGAGCAAATACAAAGTGGATCTATGTCACAATATACCTCAAGAAGACACTTAGCAGAAATGAGAGTGCAATCTGGTATTCAAAGTACTCTTCAATGAATCGAACAATCTTGGACAACTTAGGAAGGTAGTACCGATGGAGGATTCCCCTAGCCCAAGGTATTCAATCCCAACTATGAGATTGTACAAATCTACATCATGCAAATAAATGAGTTGATGTTGAGCATGGAATAAACCATATGCTATTGGTGATTGATGAAATTTTTTAATAAATGCAAGGGGACCCACCAATAATGAAGATGGACTCCAAGGTACATAGTATGATCTAGAAAGTGTGAATAAATGATCTAATGTCGAACACTTGTAGAATCGATCAATAAAGGGTCAATGATGTTAACGCATTGTTAATCATGAGGGAACCTACCACTCATGTCTACAAGCCTGAAGGTACTATATAGGTTTCTTGACCTACTTCCTAGATAATTATTTGGTGTCAATAGGAAGAGATCTGTCAAAAGGAGGGCATTAATGTATCCCACATGAATCGACATAAAACAAGAACCGATAATTTTTTGTTAGAAAAATAAATCACCAAGGTACTAACACAGGGATGGTCAACATGAAAGGTCAATCGAACTATATAATTCTTGAATCAAGCTCAAAACTTCCCTTGAATATATATCACACCCCAACAATGACTTGGGAAACATTGACACTGATAAGACCGATGATATAAAACAACAATGTTGGAGGCATTGAATCTTTCTCCATAGTGATTGGAAGAATAACTAATCAGAGGGGTATTAGCTCAAAACAATGGTACAACTCCTAAGACAATAGTAAATCCCAACTGCAAGACAATGACATATATAGGTGCCATGTTAAAGGGTGACAATGACTTATAGTTACCACTCAAACTAAATCGAATACATATCGAAATTATTTTCCCCCTTTTCTTTTTAATGTTATTGATTTTTTTTGTGTCTTTTCCATATTTTGGCAAGTGCAAAAAATAATTTAAAGTATGATACAATTGAGAAAATGAGTGGCTCAATGGCATGAAATTACATTCCAAGAACATGGAATAGACCTATGCAAAGCTAATGCAAAAAAGGTGTTGGGAAAGTTATGTCCACTCATGAATGTCTTCTCCAAGGGTGCAAGGTCGCAAAACATAGGCAATATATGCAAATGGATAAGGTCAAGGGTGACTACAATGGAAATAAGAATGATAAAGTGAATGGAATCGTAGTAGTATGCACAAAGACATAAGCAAAAATAAACAAGTCAAATATAAAGCGACAAAAATAACGAGAACCCATTTAGAACATGGATAGAAAAAGATAAGGGAGAAGCATAAGTCCCAAATATTAAGCCAAGGTTGGGATAAATATGGGTTCTTGGGCCTATGAAGAAATAACTTGGCATGGATGTCAAATGGAAAAGGGAGTGATAACTAGAGTATCCCATTGAGGGTAGGCACTACCATACAAGTTACGACCCACAACATATAAGAGAGGATATTGTTGCAACCTGACGGGATCGAACCTAAGGCATAATGTCGACACACATAATGGTTAATAATGAAAGATTGGAACACATGGAAAAATATATCGCTATATGATTGATCAAAACATTTACCTCAAAGTTCACTGAAGATCGTCATATGAAAGCACTGAATAAAATGTCTACAAAGTCCTGTATAAATAATCAACAACACTAGTCCAACGGTTAACAAATCCAATATAAACCTCCAATAACAACTCATGCTTTGCAATAGAAAACTTTAAAAATACATGTTTCAAAGCACTATGGAACATGGCTGTTTACACATAGTACTTCTTCAGGTAGAGCTGACTATGAGGCTTAGAATAAGGATTCCTTTCATAATTAATGAACTCATAGGCCCTGTTAGAAGCATGCGACTCACCATGAAAGGGCCATGCCAAACAAGTTCTAACTTCCACGCTCCTACCGTTACATGGTTCCATTTAGAAATATCATGAGATATTGCAACTCCTTGATGATGACCATATAGACATGGTAAATACACAAGACATTTGTCATTGATATGGATTGGAATGAATGATTCAATGGAGAGTTTCAAAAAGGGAACCCTACACACAGTCGGGTTAAGGCTTATCATTTCACTAGATGACCTAGAAACTATATGCTAAAAGTATTTGAAAAGAGCACTATAAAGTTTGAAATTTCTAAAAGAAAAACTTTCTCTAAGAAGTTTGTGTTAAAATGGGCCAAGTTCCAGAAAGAGCTCGAGATATAGATCATTTGAAATGTTCACCAAATTTCCTTACACATACACATCATGTGTGAGGGTGGGGCCTTGGTGCCACTTGATATTCCTACATGAAACAAGGTTTTGCTTTTCAATCTCTAACATCTCCAATTCAGGGAGGAAAAATGATATATGATGCATATATTCCCATGGTATTAGGGCTCAATCATGGCTTCAAGGATAACCTCATTTGAAGGCATATCAACATCTAAGAAATCATGTGAACTAGGAGGGTTGATAATCCACAAGGGAGAAGTGAACTATTATATTCCATATAAAGATGGAGCTTTTGATCATCATTTGTGGTTATCGATTGGATAGGATAGTAGGTAATCTCAACTACACTTAAAAACATACTTGGCCCTAATGAATCAATCGTAGAATGACAAGGAAGTACCCAAGGGTCCTAACTGAGAGTGAAAATGTTAGATGAAATCAAGTGCTGAAGCACATGAGCCACAATAGAAACATGCAATAATGTTATAACTCTAATTTGCACCAGACATGCTTACCTGGCATCGGGCCATCTCAGATTCCTTCTTTGCCAAAACACTACTGAACAACTCTTCTTAAAAACCCCTTTTATAAAGGCCCACGTGCCCTGCTACATTATTGCACGCGTGTTCACGCTAGTTGACCCAAGACAACCCGTGTGTACCTACAAAAACACGAAAAAATGAAAGTTTTTGACGGAACAGACAACTTTGGGTAAGTTAACTAAACCTTTCGGCCATGCATGGTCAAACATTCTACCAAATACCTAGCTTCTTCTAGCCTATAAAAGAAGGGTTAGGGGTCCCATTTGGAAGGGGAGAATCATAGTAAAGAAACTATACTTGATTGAGCATTCCCTTTGTCCCAACCTTTAGCCATCCTTGTGCAAAGAGAAGCATAGAGCAAAGCAGTTGGAAGACAGTGGAAGAAGAGCCCAGGACCAGGATCGAGGAGCAGTAGCCGACTTTATCATTGTAAGGTATCATTGTGAAGTTAATAAAAGAATTTCTTTTTTCGTCCCGCCATATGAGATTGTCATTATTGGAATATTGATTGTATGATTGATTAAATATCTAACCCATTAGTTCATAGATCAAATGCATGTGGAGTTCTTTGTTTGTCATTAGTGAATGCAGGTTAGCATTGGGAGGAGAGTTGCAGTCAAAGAACGACCAAGCGCGAAAAGGGATCAACAACAAACACGAAGAATAAGGTACATCAACTTAATCTCTTGAGCCTTGTATTTACATATGAGTAATGGGGGTCTAGGCATGGGATGATGGTAAAAAGTAAGAATCTTTAGGTCATTTCTGCATGCATGATAAAACCCTTAGTGCTAGTCTGTAGAAGGGATTTCCCAAGATTGTGTCTGCTTCACATGAGCTGTTGGCTTTTGAGAGATGTTCTAGTGAATGTTTGGGGATTCTTCCTCAGTTGCCTATCTCGTTAGGAGGGAATATTGTCTGTGTCGATGTTATAGTGGTGTAAGGCCCATTAGATTTCAATATGCTTCTCGGGCGTGATTATGTATATGCTATGAACGCTGTGGTATCTACGCTCTTCTGGGTGATGCATTTCCCTCACAATGGAAGCATTGTCACTATCGACCAATTGGAATCTGATAATCACCATCCTAATTCAACATTATTTCATACTACCCCTTTATGTGTTCCTAGAGTTCGTGTAGACTCTACCCCGCCACGGGTTAATTATGTGGCATCTTATCCTCGATGTTCAATCGCTTCTGAGCAGGAACCTGTGAAATCATGTTGGCCTTCCTGAGACTTAGTCTCAGCAATTGATCCATTGGTTTATCCAATGGGAACATGGGAGCCCTTGTTTCCCCCTCTTGGTCCAAGTAGGCTTGAGTATCCTTCTGAGTCTGATCTTGTTGTTTGTAGATCCTCAAGCCCTCCTGCTTGTGATTCTTCGCTGATAGACTCTACCAGTCCTGGCCAGAACCTCCATCGTCATATGGAGTATGGTTAGTTTACTTCACCTTTTGGGACTGTCGACCCTCATTTGCGTGATTTCTCAGATTTTGAATTGCCTTCAGATG
This sequence comes from Picea engelmannii, assembly GCA_009831015.1. Lineage (NCBI taxonomy): Eukaryota > Viridiplantae > Streptophyta > Pinopsida > Pinales > Pinaceae > Picea > Picea engelmannii. The sequence goes on along the minus strand of ML803839.1, from coordinate 112,466 downwards.
AGGCTATCCTTGAAGCCATGACTACAGTTTCTATACCGAGGGAGGACTTACACCGTGATTTGTGTTTTCTTCCATTTTGGGAGACTTTTCAAGTGGACTATCGAAGAGACTCTTGGTTTGAGCCTAGCAGCGGGCTTTACCTGAACCAGTCTCATACATGAGTCGTAGCCCCCATGGGTCTTCTTTTAAGCCCTTTTCAGACCCTCTAAACATGAAAAGATTGCTGAGCAATCTTGTGGCCTTTCATGCTCGTTAAACTGAAATTTGAAGTCACGTCTATCTGGCGGTAGTTTACCCCTTTTTCAATCCGGACGGTCAACTGTACGAACAAAGGTATACTCTAAGGAACTTCAGTTCTCTAGAAGAGTACCCCCAGGTATCATTTTAACCATTTTTCTGGCCCGAGGGACTAAATGTACAAAAAATGAACCCCCACGGAGTCCACAGTTAAGCTCTTTTCAGACTCCCTAAAATTGAAAAGATCGCCGAGTGACCTTATTCTTTCACACTCATTAAAATGGTCCAGAAGAACATTCCTGACGAAGTCCATAGTTAAGCTTTTTTCAGACTCCTTAAAAATGAAAAAATGGCCGAGTGATCTTGTCTTTATCACACTCATTAAAATAGTTTTGAATAGATGTCTTTTTAGTGCTAATTTACCCCTTTTTCGAACCGACTAGACTACCTTCGAAAAAGGTACCCCAGTGGAGTCTCCTTTTACGTTTTTCAGACTCTCTAAATATGAAAAACCATCGAGCTTACCTTCTTTGGGCTCGTTAAAATCACATCGAAGGATGTTACCATTGTGTGTTTTATTAATCGCATTTGCATACCCGCGTCTTTGGCCTAATGCTGGCTCCATGTTTCTCTCAATTGAACCATCTAAAACATGCCTTATATGCAAGCCCTGTAGCACTTTGCCTCTGTGTCTTGACACCTTTGGCCCTTGGAGGATTTTTCCCAAGTGTCCTTACTTTGAACATCAGTCTTGTCCTTGCGCCTCGAACTTGTATGTTTGCAACACTCATCCCTCCTTTGTAACGTAGCATTCTTTTATTCTTTTTCCAAAATTATTGAAAAAGACAAAAAAAATCAAATATACCCCAAAAAGAGAAAGGGAAAAGCATTTTCTTTTTTGGCAGCACAATGAGTTGCCCTTGGATAAAGCACATTTGTCCATTTGTTCGTCAAACTCTGGGATTTAATATGACCTTAGGAAGATGTTCTCACTACATAGAGTTGTGTCCTCCTGTAGTTTTTTCTTCCAAACATATGGAGAGTTTGCATCGCCTCCTACCTCGTGAACTTATGTCAATGCCATGCTGCTTGAGTCTCATCATTTTTCATGATATTGTCCAAGGGAAGTTTTTACCAAGCTTGAGTCGGCCCCTCTGCAGTTTGTCTCTTGCCCTCATGCCCGACCATCCTGAACGTCCAATCAAGTGTTTGTTTGAAATCAATGAAGCCTTCAGTCTGATCATCAAGATTCTCTAGTCCATGACCGACGAGCCATCAAAGACCTCTAGGTAGTGAAGTCATACACTCATATTGCACTCCTACCTGAGTTTTGAAGATTTTGAAGTTGTTGCTCGAGCTCTGAAGACCTCATCTCCAGCCATAAGGCCTTATCAACTTCTAGAAGATGGATACTCTACATGTATATCTTTTTGATTTCGAGATGTAGCTCCACTGTGTATTGCTCATGGCTACACTTTATATATTTATATGACAAGGATCTATAGTGCATTTGATTGGTAGCCATGATTTTATTTTATCCCGAGCATGGGTATGCCTGCCTCGGTGAGACAATTATTATTTTGCAGATGACACCTCTCGATTTCTGGTCCCTGGGCTCACTTGTTCGACACATCGGTGAAGATTGTTAATGTATTTCGGCCATCAGATGCTCTTTTGACCTCACACATTAGGGGGCATCTGTTATAACCCTAATTTGCACCAAACATGCTTACCTGGCATCGGGCCATCTCGGATTCATTCTTTTCCAAAACACTGCTGAACAACTCTTCTTAAAAACCCCTTTTATAAAGGCCCACGCGCCCTGCTACATTACTGCACGCGTGTACACGCTAGCTGACCCAAGACAGCTCGCGTGTACCTACAAAAGCACGAAAAAAGGAAAGTTGCTGATGGAACACACAGCTTGGGGTAAGTTAACTAAACCTTTCGGCCATGCATGGCCGGACATTTGACCAAATACCTAGCTTCTTCTAACCTATAAAAGAAGGGTTAGGGGTCCCAATTGGAAAGGGAGAATCATAGTAAAGAAACTATACCCGATTGATCATTCCCTTTGTCCCAACCTTTAGCCATCCTTGTGCAAAGAGAGGTATAGAGCAAAGCACTTGGAAGACAGTGGAAGAAGAGCCCAGGACCAGGATCGAGGAGCAGTAGCCAACTTTATCATTGTAAGGTTTCATTGTGAAGTTAATAAAAGAATTGCTTTTCCTGTCCCGCCATATGAGATTGTCATTATTGGAATATTGATTGTATGATTGAGTAAATCTCTAACCTGTTAGTTCATAGATCAAATGCAAGTGGAGTTCTTTGTTTGTCTTTAGTGAATGCAGGCCAACATTGGGAGGAGAGTTGCAGTCAAAGAACGATTAAGTGCGAAAAGGGATCGACATCAAACACGAAGAATAAGGTACGTCATCTTAATCTCTTGAGCCTTGTATTTACATATGACTAATGGGGGTCTAGGCATGGGATGATGGTAAAAAGTAAGAATCTTTAGGTCATTTCTACATGCATGATAAAACCCTTAGTGCTAGTCCATAGGAGGGATTTACCACCCACAACAACTAAGGACAAACCTTGTGATTCATTAGTACTCGAAAAAATCATACAAATAGGTAATGAGTTAACATATTTGATAGGTGGAGGGAAGGGAAAAGTGCCCACGAGAGATGAATATTTCAACACCCAACACCATTATTGTGAAAAGCACCCTAGGAATCACTTATGAATGGAAGATTATACCATTTTTAGTTCACAAATTAGGCATACAATACTCCAATTTATCTACGGTAACAACTTTACCTCGATGAGGAAAGTGGAGGAATCAAAAGATTGAATACACAAATACTGTCATCGCATAAAACCAGCTACACCCTAGAAAGAGATTATAGTCTATAGGAGCGTTGACTACTTCAACTTCAATTGAAATAGTCTTTCCACCTAATGTAATAGGAAATATGAGAATGATTCCATTGGGATTACAGGTGTGACCATCAAATTTCTTTAACATGACATTCGTCTGGATAATATTTTGAGAACCTAAGGCTCTCTAACAAGACAAAGACATAATGCAAGTGGAGGCTCCTTCATCAACAACACATCTAAAGATGTTTGTCCCACATGAAGATACTTGGATTTGGAAAGTAATGGCGGGGAAGCCCAAGAAAACTCTATTAAGAATTTAAAGGAATTAGACGCGTGTATATGGCATCAACTTCATCGATCATGGTTAATGATGCTTTGCAGTGCACAAGGAAGCTACGAAGGACATCTAGGGAAGATATAACACAAGGTGCTTGAGCCAACTCCTCAAAAATATTATAATTGTGACTGAATCAGAAATTTAGGTTGTGCATACAACTTCTTAAGACACTTTTAGGGAAGCAAAGAATCATATCATTGGATGGATTCTCTATCTACAGAGAGCCACTTGGATGGGATGAAGACATATCCTTATCAATAGGACCACACTCAAAAAGGTCATAATTATGAGCTCTAGTCTAAATATGAACTTCTTGGCCACACATGTAGATGTTAGCATTCATGGTATTTC
>ML803839.1:62793-83397 GCA_009831015.1 Picea engelmannii | reverse complement strand
CACACACATACACACACACACACACACATATCCATTGTTGCGATGGACCATCTGTGAATGGAAACCTAGATCATGATATAATAGTTGATAATCATCAGCCTGTGAATGGAAAATTGTATTTGGCCAGTGGGCCATAATGCAGTCCCTTGGGTGAGATAGATCTTAGACTGCTGTTTTAGCCTTGGTTGTCAGACCAAAGGTATGAAATATATTGACCATTGATCAGAGCACATTTGGGATGTTATCTCAATTGATTGATAGACGTGGAAGACCTTAGATTTTAACAAGATAAGGGATGATCTCATGCCAACGTTATGCTGAAGTCACGAGCCTACGTGTATGGGGAAGCCACATGGAGGCATTTAATTGGTTGAGGGATTAAGGAGTGGGTCCCTATCGAGTTTAAGGGTTGAAAAGATGATATGAATGGGTTTGTGAGTCCGCCAACACGCGAACCCTAATAACTCACAAAATAATCTAAGTATGGAGTGTTAAAAGAGAGGAAGGGACTCAGATGAGTCCGCGAAGGTGAAAATGCCTAAGTGTAGAGACTCTTCGGACATACTTATGAAAGGGAGAATTATGCCTTTGTAAGTCCGCGAGTCTGCGAACCTGTGTAGATGAAAAAATAATTTAAGTGTTGAGACTTTTCAGGAAGACCTATGAAAGGACGCTTATAGAACTATGCATCCACGAATCCACTGGTCCACGGAGATGAAAAATGACTAAGTAATGAGACTTATCGGGTGGACTGATAAAAGGGAGCTATAGAAGTACGAGTCCACGAGTCCGCCACCCATGAGAGTGTGTCGTAGGAAGGTTAGAGCGACACAGGTGGTAGGACTACGTGGACTGAAGTTCCACCGTGGCAGGCTAGGCTAGTGCCATGTTAGGACCAGGGTGTCACTACATCAGTTGGCAACTAAATTCCAATTTCAAATAAGTGTGACTCTGGATGTTAGATAATTGTGACTCTGATGGTCTAACCGGCTGAAGATTTTGAAGTAGAGTCTGAATATTATCTCCTATCAATGGGTTTCTGCTTACTTCTGTTTATAAAATGAAAACTATCAGTAATGGTTTTTTAAATGAATTTAGGGCATAAGGATTTGGCCTCTATGATGGTTAGAAAATACTCAAAGGGATTGCTCAATGATCAATTTAAAAAATACAGAGTCGAGACAGACTCTACAGGACTGTTCAGGGCCTGTTGATCCCTCAAATTTCCTTTTCCTGTTATAGAATTTGAGTTCTGTGAATGGAAGACACTTCCTTCAAACCATTTTCTTATCTAAGTGACCTCAGGCTTGAGTCCACAGACTTAACCAAATATTGTGTAATATTTAAGAGTGTATCCCTTTGAGGCTTGTCAAAACCCCATATGACCAGGACCCTGGAACCCAACACTCCACTTAAAGGGAGCTAAGAATTCTGAGCTTCAGGTCTTCGAAGGTCCGAAGATATAGGATGTTAGAAATTCAAAACACTCCAAATATCGCCAAAGGCAACTGATCGAGATGGTTACAGGATGGTTGACCGACAATTGGCGATTTCCTATTCATTTCCATGGGATCCGCTTTATCGTTAAACCCTGACCAACTCTTCAGTTGCGAAGTAATGCAAGCCATAGATCTAAAGAACTTCAGGATCCTTCTCGATCATTGGATATAAGCTACGGTCATTTTGGCATTGAACCACTCTAGGCGTGAAAGAGTTTGAAATGGTCGGGATCCCCAAATGTGGAAGTTATGAATTAACATGAGCCATTGAAATAAGGATCCTTCAGGACCCTTCCCAACCATTTGATCAACTAGTGGAAGGATGAGGTAAGTGCTTTGGCGAAGTCTTATTTTGGGAGTCCTCAACTCTGGGACTCTGAGACTTCAGGAGATCTAAGGATGTGTTAAATGCCAAAGTGTCGAAATTCCCTTGTTGAAGTGTCCAGTTCTAGTGGGACGATCTCGCGTACACCATGATGATGTGGCATTCTTGGATAATTCCATGTGGCATCATAGGGTTGGTCGCAAGATAGGTGTTGGACCCCCACCCCTTGTCAAGTCTAAGCCAAGTCTTAAGTGGATATAAATCTCAGCCATCAGATCTTTAAGGGTGGGCAGAGCTCCACCATGGATCCCAGTGAGGAAAGGGACTTCGGGACTTCAGTCCCCGGGGATGTTTTCAGAAATGTATAGGAATGACGATGGGCCGAAGGCCTGATACTCACGAAGGCTTGGGGAAAATTCTCTGTAACGACTCCTCAAGGGCCACATCATTGACATAGTGTAACGAACTCAGACACAAAAGTGATAGGTTTAAAAGTATGAAAGAGATGAAGCCGCATGGCGAAGGGGATGGACATTGGCCAAAAATGTACAGAAAACTTTGGAACACCATAACTCTCGAACCAGAACTTGGTTTTGGACAAGGTCATAGTCATTTTAAAGATATTGGTGAGCACAAGGTGATGGTGTCCTCATCCGAGGAATTCATGGAATTATACAGAAGCATAAATATTATACCCCATCCCTTAAAATGGTACTTAGGGGGTTGGGTGTGTTACACCAAAATAAAGGAAACATAACCTCCAACAATAGACTACCTAGGAAACCAAGGCCCAAGACATTTAGGTTGTGGGAAAAAAACTCGAGACTAGTACATGTAGTCCAATTGAGGAGAAGGAAATTATAACAGAGCACCAAAACAGAGCACATGAAAGAACCACCAAGGGATGAACCCAACACTCTAAACAACATCCAAGAATCACCAACATGATTCAATTAAGAATACTTACATGAGAAACAAGTTGAACTAGAGACAACCACCACCAAAAGCTCTCGTTGGACAAACCAACTACATTCTGAGCAATTATCCCTTCTATTCCCTGAATTAATTCGTTGCAAGATTCAAATTGCTGGTCGAGATTACTGACTGGCATGTGCAAGGCTGACATAGAGGTGATGTGCTCAACATCCTATTTCTTGCTTGATATAAAATTATTTCTTGGATATATTGAAAAGCATTGGTTGATGGATTCATAACGTGTCTTCATGCCTAATGAAGCTTGGATAAACTTAGGGGATAGCTTGAACATAAATATCTCCATTTTTCTTTAATATTCCTTCATTTAGTTTAGAAGCCTCATTTGCAAAGATTTCTACTTGTCAATAAAGAGTCCTCATAACTTAGAGAAAGGTGATGTCCTTGAATCGAAGAACCTCCTTTTGTATTATTGCAATGAGGTAGACAATCTTGCTATCAGATGGTGTTTTCTTGTTGTTCAAAAGTTTGATAATTATGCTTGAATCACCAATAATGATCAAGTTTCTCACTCTAGATACATGATAGAGAGAAGACCTTGAAGGAGAGTGTTACTTTCTGAACTAGCACCCTTTTGAAATGTCCCAACACAAGTGTTAACTAGGGAAAAAATATGGGAAGTGCACCATTGCCACCTCAATACACTTTCCCTTGTACTTTAGGCCAACTCCTTGACTCCAAGGGGGGTATCCCAATGAATGAAAGTAAAACTCTTCAATTTAATTAAAACCATGCAAACATATGATTTACTCAAATGAATCCATAATATATGTAACAATGTGATGCACAAGGATTCCAATAACTGATTGCAATGCTCTAAAGATATACAACTAGAAACAATAGCATGAACCATAATTATATCCACTAGAAAGAAATGTTAGTAGATAGTGGATGCATGTGTGCCAAATATGATGTATGAGATAAACAATATTAGAAATTTCATATTTGGATTTAAGTTTATCACTCTACAAATCAAACTTCCAAGAGGTTAGAACCAATTCAAGCTACTTTAGAGCACAAAGAGTAAAGACATTTAGCATAAATCAAAGGTGCAATGTGTGCTTGTGTTTAACATTTGGTTATACGCTAAGAGAGGACAAGCTTAGGGTTTTCCTTCACCTTCTAAATATGTTTAATGAATAAAAACACAAAAAATTCAGATTTAGATCATGAAAACACCATCCAAGGGAGAGATTAAGCACACGAGAGCAAGATGTCTTGTATGTTACCACTTGGAAAAGAGACATTCTATGCAACAACTGTTTGAAAACACAAGTATTCCAATAGAGGATGAACACCTTCAGTAACCACTCACACAACCAGAGCAAATATCAACACACCGATATTTTGATGTGGTAAAACCCCTACAGGGAAACATCCATGGTCCCAGCCAACACGGCCACTTGGAGCAATTTGTTAATTCAAATGAAAAATATTACAAAGATAATTTACAAGAGAGTTTCTCACAATCTATCATCGTCAAATTACCCTCCATGCTCTTTAAATAGAGATCATGGACCAATCAGGTGTGTTATCACTCTGTAATTTTCCTTGGATGTAAGAGGAAAACCCAAAGGTAACCACAAACCTACTCCAGGACCGAAAGCTCACCCTTTCAATCCAGAGGGGGCTCCCTCAATGAGTTTTGTTATACAATGGCCATATCAATAAGTAAGAGAAAGGTTTTAATGGTGGTTTACAAATATGAGAAAGAAACCATTAGGCATGGAGTCAAATTTGAGTGTTTATATAGGTTATCCATGACTGGTTTAGACTGGTCAAGGAGGCAGAGGCATGGCATATAATGTTTTTTCAGTCAATAATATGGTTGTAGTATGGTGGAAGAAAAGAAAATCAACAGTCCATTACATTTAGAGCATATGATTGTGGATGGATTCTAAATGCAATTTTAGAAGAAGCTGGTGAAATATTCAACTGTATGAGTTTAGAGCATCAATCATCAGATGAATTCCAAACCATTTATTTTCAATTGAATGCTATAATATGCAACAATCAATGGAATATAGAGATAGGAATAACATACACATTTAAATAATCATAGACTTCAAAACACCATCACATGAATCTCTGGTAAGATAACTCTGTACTTCTACACTAATACTTTATTAATGCTCATAAAAATATTTACAAGACAATAAGTCTGCTATCTAAACATTCCAACCTTTTCATCCTCGTTTTCTTCCCCATATATATAATTACATTATATTATAACTCCATAGATTGGAAATCTCTAGGGTTTCCAAGTTTAGAAAGGAGTTATAACAAAATATTAACCACTTTCAAACTAATTCCTATTTTTTAGGGATTTAGTTTCATAGTATTTTAATACATTCAAAATATAATCAAACTTATGAGTTCAATGACAAAAAAGGTGGTCTTCCATATCATTGTGATGATATTGTATGAACACTCCAGCTGGCAGTTGAATGGGCCCTATCTCATGCTAACTGTACCATTTCGCAGCAAATCGAGTCAATTTGCTGCAAAATTTCTTGTAGATGCTTATTTGGACTTTTCTCCCAAATGGTGAAGTGGGTTAGGCTGAGTTTTTGTCAGAAAATCAATGACACTACTATTGCTCTCCACAAAAAAATTGGGCAAAACCTAGTTCTTCATTTTAAAGATATAATTAAAATAAAATTTCACAACAATAAATTACTGCAAAACTGCTATACATGAAATTTCACAGTGAATTGTATTTCACTGCAAAATCTCTGTTTTCTGACCATCATCTTGTTTTTTTTTCAAGGATCCTTGAATGAAAACGATAGAAAACCCCAATGGTACAAACAATTAAACATTTAAGCGTATATATTACTCCTTAATGTTTAAGCACTTGTGTGTTTGTATTTGATGGCACTTGGGTGTCAATTGTGCAAATTTGCCTTCTTAAATTTCAACTCCATTGCTCACAATGTCATATTCCTAAACTCAAGCTATGGAAAGATTGAACATATCATTTGGCCTACGTATAATCTGAGCAAAAAAGAGCACAATGATCTAGATGGATTTCAGTGGCCTCCCACCTATTCCAACTGGCTCATTTTGGCAGTTTTCCAGTTTGGTAGTTTTTTCCCTAGTTTTTGGGTCCCTGACTTGTAGGGCCGTTTTGAGGCCCTAAACAACGTTTTTAGGGATCTCCACAGTCGAAAATGACCTTTGATAGATAGAAACAAAATGTGCAGTCCTCGGATATACCTTTCCAATGGGATATCATGCGCCTAAAATGAAGATCGTATGCATAAGTTACGACCCCAAGAAATTGATGTACTAACTTACCCATACGGGGCCCACATGACTTTTGGCGCTTCATCTCCTAGGGTTAGGTTTTTGGATGTCTAGGGTTTTTGACATTCTTGTTTATTGTAAAAAGGCCTTTAGAGCCTCATTGTAATCATCTTCTTGCGAATGAGTGCAACCATCACATCTCTTCTCAGAGATAAGCCACCACCATTCCAGCAAGCTTATTTTCTGCCTCATTTTACAGTTTCAACTTATTTCCTTATTGAATAGAAAACCAATTTTACTGTATCTCTGTTATTCTGTGTTAAGCATATTTTAATAATATGTATTCATTTTGTTCTGCTCATAAAATCAGGATCAATGGTATTAGAGCGGCCTGCTCCTTGTCGTCTTAATGCATGTCCCCAATGAGGTTAGGCTACAAAGAATTGGGTCTCAAGCTTGTTTCTCTTGAGGACAAAAGCTCTCGCACGCCCAAATGAAATCTCATGGTAGGAGAAAAGAAAGATGATGGGACATGAGATCCTTTCAAAATGTTGCTTGAGGAAGCCCTCATGCAACAAAGGAACGAGATGATGGATAGTTTCATGCAAATCCTTCGACCACTACCAATAGGAAACACATCTTCCTCGAGCAGAGGTGCCGCCCCCTTCAAGGTACAAATAAACTTCGATATTCCTATATTTGAAGGTCAGATAGACGCAGATGTTGTAGACAAGCGGTTGAATCTATTAGAAGGGTATTTTTTTGTCCATAACTTTTCAAATAGAGAAAAAATTACTTTTGCGCTCCTTGGGCGCGACCTATTGATATGCCGTCAAAATCAAGAAGAAGCTCAAACAAAAGACACGACAATTTGGGCTGGGAACCCCTTACAACAAAACTAGGAAAGGGAGGCCCCAACCTACAGAATAAAGGACATAGCAAAGATGGACAGTGTCATGACGACCAATACAAGCCACAATCAAAGAAAGACACCAGAAAGACAAAGAAGGATATCGGGAAGTGGTGCGACTTCCATAAGAGCCCTTGGCATAACAATATTGATTGTCGCTCAAAGAAGTCACTGGTGGCTGAAGTGAAAGCCTCTGAATCAGATGCAGGTTTTGACTCTGAGTCAGAACTAGGAAGGGTAAGACAGATCATTGACGTGGAACCCAGTGCCACCATTTCTACCACCAAGCTCCAGCCTGCTGAACAAGATGATACAGAAGAAGGTGAACACCTTTTCCATTCCCAGATGTGGGTAAAAGACACCCCGTTGCACTTCATGTCATTGATAGCGGTAGCTAGAAGAACCTCATTTCAGTAGAGTTCGTCAAGCAACTGGCCCTACCGACAACGTCGCACCCACAACCCTACACCATTGGATGGCTCCGCCAAGGAAGCAATCTCCGCATTAGCCAACAATGTCGACTATCATACAACATTAAGCCCTTCAAAGACGAGGTATTGTGTGATGTTTCTACTCTCGAAGTTTGTAATGTTCTTTTGGGCCAACCTTATTTATGGAAATGTCATGCTGTATATGAGTCTAGGCCTTGTAGTTTTATTATTACTTTGAGCATGAAATTGTATAGGATACCCAAGGCAATCCCTCCTAGTGCTATTTCCTTGATCTTTGCCAAGCAATGTAGGAAGGTCATCTCTCAGACCGAGAAATTTGTGTTCTTCGTGATTTGCTCTTAGAGTAAGTGAAATATCGCAACCACATCTAGGGCCTTCACGACCGATCTCTCCACACAACAAAAGCAAGTGGATAAGGTTGTGGAAGAATACTCAGATATCTTATTCTCTCCTATCAGGGTACCTCTGCATTGCCAGGTCAAGCATCCCATCGATCTGGCCCCAGGCAAATGCTACCTAATGGGTCGGTCTACTGATGCTCTCTATTAGAAAATGAGGAGATCAAGAGGTAGATCCAAGAACTGATCCACAAGGGGTACATCCGTCCAAGATCATCACCTTGTGGGAGCCCAATCATACTGGTGCATAATAAAGATGGGACCTGACGACTCTGCGTTGATTACCGGGATTTGAATAAAATCATAGTCCAGCACCGGTACCCAATTCCCCGATTCGATGACCTCCTTGATCAACTCACGGGGGCCAAATACTTCAGTAAGATTGATCTGAAGTCTAGTTACCACTAGGTCCAAATAGAACATACATATGTATGGAATACTACCTTCAAGTCTAAAGAAGGTCTTTTTGAATGGTTGGTCATGCCCTTTGGTTTGACAAATGCTCCAACAAATTTTACGAGGATGATGGATGATATCATGTGACCTTTCACCAATACTTTTGTAATGGTGTATCTGGATGACATCCTCATATACAATAATACTCGGGCAGAGTACTTGCAGCATATTCAGTAGGTTCTGCACACCCTGCAGCAGCACAAACTATATGGAAACTTGGAAAAATGCTCCTTTGGCATGGACATGGTCCATTACTTAGGATATATCATTTATAAACATGGTGTGCATGTGGATCCAACCAAGATCTAGGTCATCCATGACTGGCCAGCCCCAACCACACTCACTGAGCTTCAAATCTTCTTGGGCCTCACCAATTTCTATTGCAGGTTCGTGTTGGGATTATCTCATATCACATGGGCCCTCAGCTAAGCAACCAGGGGTGGTGGTAAGGAAATTTTTTTGTGGGGCATATCCCAACAACATTCCTTCGATGACTTGAAGCAGTGTTTGTGCTCATCCCTAGTACTTTCATTACCGGACCTACAACATCCCTTTGAGGTCGAGATAGATGCTTTAGACTATGCTGTGGGCGTCGTTCTCACTCAACACGGCCACCCCGTGGCATATCATATTGAGACACTATTAGATGTTGTCTGTAAGTACTGTACTTATGAAAAAAAATGTACTCCATTGTGGAAGCCTATTGCCAGTGGAGACATTACATTCTGGGGAAGGAGACAATCATCCACACTGATCACAAGCCACTACAGTTCATGAAGACCCAAGGAAAATTGCAGAATCACCGCCATCAGAAGTGCTCCACATACTTACAATAGTTCCACCTCAACATCAATTATAAAACAGGAAGTACTAACTGAGTTGCTAATTGCCTCAGCTGACCTCCAGTCGCGACACTCACCACAGTGCTAGACTCTTGTGGCCATGAGACCTCTGGATGGACCCACCTTTATGAGACAGACCTTGACTTCTCTACCACCTACCAAATGTTGGGAGAAAACTGAGTGGTCGCTAATTTCCATCTTCAGGATGAGCTATTGTGCCATTTGGGCCATCTCTACATTCCATCAAGTGAGTGTGCAAATATGATTTGGGAAGCTCACTACAGTCGGGTGGCATGACACTTTGGCATTGAAAAGATAGTGGCAGTGTTGCAAAAACATTTCTACTGGCCAAAACTTCGACAGGATGTGGGAAAGTATATCATGTCCAGCACCGCCTGCACTATTGCCAAATCGACCACTAAGAAACATGTCCTGTACACCCCTCTTCCTACTCCTGATAAGCCGTGGGAATCCATCTTAATGGAATACATGTCAAGCCTCCCATGCACCAAGAGGGGCAATGACTATGTTTTTGTGGATGTTGATCGCTTTTCCAATATGGTGATTTTGGCCACCTGCAAGAAGAACATCACTGCAGAGGCCATTGCCAAGATATTCTTTGAACATGTCTAGGTACACTTTGGGATCCCACAAACCATTGTCTTAGATCGAGACAGTTGGTTCCTCAACACATTCTAGTTGAGCCTTTGGTCACTGCTGGATACCAAGCTCACCAAGCTCACCAAATCCACTGCCTTCCACCCCTAGACAAATGGCCAAATTGAGGTCGTCAATTGGATGATCATACATATCCCGTGCATCTACAATTTCAAGCACCCCCACACATGGGATGAGAGTCTTCCCTATGTCCAACATAACTACAACCGAGCCCCGCATAGCTCAACTGGCCACAACCCCTTTCAGGCAGGGTTGGGATTCCAACCATTGGGCCCCATGGATGTTGCACTACCCCTGGCGAACACCTCAACCAACTCGTCTCCTGTCCACCAGAAGTTGACAAAGCCACCCAGTTCATTGAGAGGATCCATCACATCCGCCAACAGGTTCACGATATTTTACATAAGTCCAATTCCAAGTACAACCAGCGCCATGATCAACATCGGGTGCCACATAAGTTTCAGGTGGGTGACAAAGTTTGGTTGCACTTGCAGAAAGAACGCTTTACAGGGCCCCATTAGAAGCTTTTCTCACTCTGGTATGGGCCATACACCATCACCAAGGATGTGGGTGAAAATGCTTTTGCGCTCAACATTCCCCATTTCCTTGGCATGCACCCAATCTTCAACGTGGGTCTCCTTCGACCATATTTCCCACCATTATTGGACACCTCAGAGATAACAAAGTAGTTGAAACCGATAGAGCTCAACCTCGAATGCATGCAACAGGAATCCAATGATCATATTGTGGAAACACATATCAAGGGCACATGACAACAAAGGATCCAACTTTATCGAGTTGTCAAAGCAGGGCAACTCCTGCACCAAGGCAAGTGGCTCACCCGGGGCCAAATTCAACAGAAATTTCCTCATCTGATGGGGGAAATCAATGCAATGGAGACCATTGCTCCCTAAGGGGGGAGGATTGATCCAAAAGGATTTCGGTGGCCTCCCACCTATTCCAATAGGCTCATTTTGGCAGTTTTCCAGTTTGGTAGTTTTTCCCTAGTTTTTAGGTCCCTCACTTGCGGGGTTGTTTTGAGGCCCTAAACAACGTTTTTAGGGCTCGCCGCAGACATAAATGACATTTGATAGATAGCAGAAAAATGTGTATTCCTATGATAGACCTTTCCAATGGACTATCATGCACCTAAAACGAATATCGTATGCAAAAGTTACGATCTCAGGAAGTTGATGTACTAACTTACCCAAACAGGGCCCACATGACTTTGGCGCTTCATCTCCTAGGGTTAGGTTTTTGGATGTCTAGGGTTTTTTACATTCTTGTTTGTTGTAGAAAGGCCTCCAGAGCCTCATTGTAATCATCTTCCTGTGAATGACCGCAACCGTCACATTTCCTAACTACAAATTCATACTAATGAACATATCGGGAACATATTGTGACTGTCGAATTTCCTAACTACAAATTCATACTAATGAATACTAAAGAAACACACTAAGAAAAAAGCTTTTACCTAATGACACATTAGACCAAGTAGATCTTGACTAACTCCTAAGTGTGTAATATCCTAACATCCCCCCTTAAAAACAATTTGGGATATGATTGAAGGATTTACAATAGTGACACAATAGGAGAAGGAAGGAGGCATTAGAGCCTATCCTCCCTTAATGAAAACTTCCTGAACGCCTAACATAGATCAAAGTTTTGAAAACTTCACTTCTGTAAGAGACTTTGTGAAAATTTCCGCAACTTGATATTCCGTGGGGCAAAAGAGAACTTCAATAACTTGATCATGAATGAGCTTTTTGATGAAGTGCATGTGTATCTCGATGTGTTTGCTGTGATGATGTTGAACTGGATCTTTGGTGAGCTTGATGGCACTCTTATTGTCGCACCAAAGGCCGGTTGGATGCTACTACTTGAATCCAAACTCTTAAAGGATCTGTCAAAGCCACAAGGATTCCCAAGTTGCATTACTGTTGGTCAGTACTCTACTTCTGGTGAAGAACATGCAATAGCCCATTGTTTCTTACAGGCCTGTTATCGCACAGTTTGTAGTTTAGGTCAAAGGCTGAAGGATAGAGATCAAATTGGCATAACAAGAACCTTCCCCACCCAATGTCACCTCAATGGGGAGGTTCTTTCTGTTTATTGAGGTTAGCCTAGGGGAGACATCCCCGACAACTTGGGGCTTTGAAGAAGCTAAGGTATAAAGCAAGGTTAAAGTTTCCTCCTCACAAGTTACCACCTAGGTCAGATAGTTGGGCTAAACAACCAATAATGAAGTGTATGCCCAGTTGAAAACACCTACCCGAAACAAGACAACAACAATACAATATATATATGCAGGCTATAACTCAAAGGGTTAGTACTTCAATAACTATCTGCTATTTAATAAGCAATGTAAAGCAATAGATACAAATGAAGTCAATGTTTTGTCAATTAGCCATGAAAGATAATCAATTCATCAATGTCTATCAAGATGATTAAGCTAATAATGTATCCAATCAACAATTTGATCAATAAATGCTTCAAATCATCATTCAATTGCTTATATTCAACTTTTGCTACATCAAGATGAGATAACCAACTGTGATGTCAGCCCTAATTAAGTTAGTTTGTTAGTTAGGGTTTCAAAATTTATAGTTTTGAGAGTGGTTTTGTACACTAAGACTTCAACGTTGGAGGCTAGAGATCAGTGCCTTAGGGTATATGGAGTCAAACAAGATAAGGGCACAACGCCTTGAAAGGATGAAGGCTTAAAGACTAGAGGGAAGGGTTCTAAGGCGCTCCAAAGGTAGGGCCCTAGAATCAAAACCCTAGGGGAAAGAGGCTCACTCCGGTGTTGCTTAAGCAAGGCCTTGTGCTCTTTCCTCCTTCTTTAGGCCAACTTGGCAAAACGACTAGCATAAATGATAAGTCTAAGGGAGAAAGTGTTGTAAGGACAAGGCTTTCAAACCCTAGAAGATGATGGCCCTAGGTGTAGATAACCTAGGCCTAGGACGTCACCCTCTTTCAACCTATAAACTTCAACGCTAGCTTAAGGGAAGAAGCAAGATGAGTGTAGCAAAGGCTAGGCTCAATCCCTCTTCTTCAATGGCTGAAAAATCTCTCTCTAAGGGGACATGTAACAATGACTTACTTGTGTGCTTGTTACCTAGGGTTTCAAATCAAAAAATTAATAAGAAAATGCAAGAGATTAGACCTACAACCATTCAATTAAGAAGTTTTGCAAGAAAATCACTTACATATCATGAAGAAAGCACATGCAAACCCTAGCTGTAAACCTTCCTTGAGAGAAATGCTATAAGATGCCAAAAATATCCTTCCAATAGCAAGTGTGCCTCACTTAGACAACAAAAATACCCTAGGAGGGCGCAAAAATCAGACCTCACAAGTGTGAGTGAATTGTGTTATGATCAAATGAGGGAAAAACATCCTCAATATATAGTATCTCATGACCTTTAATTAAAATTAGGTCATTAAAAATAGCCAACAAGGCTAATAACCAAAAATCATACTGTTTTACATTAAACTGCTAAATGAAAACCCTAAATGAGCAATAAACAAGACGCCAAGCCCCTCTGAGGGAGACGTTGGCCCTTTTTAGGGAAAAATACAACACAAGATGACAAACGTTGGCCCTTTTTGGGCCTCCAAACTCTGCCACACGTGCCAAAATGCTCTGTCAAGGTGCCATACACTGGAGGTGATGTCATGGATCCTAGATGACGTCTTGGGGCATCAGAAAGGACACGTTCCACCTGTAGTGGGTCAACCCCCCTGGGCTGGGCTCAACCAAGGCATCCTAGATGAAAATGTCCTCCTTCTTCTCTCGTGCAAAGGCTCGACCAATCACTGTCCTGTCTCTAACCTTGATGGGGTCCCAACAACCATCTAATGGGCTCTTCAGCCCCATGGAGGTCTGAACTAATCATCTCCCCATGTGTACCGGTCCACTTGGCACCTATCCATCAGGCATGGTCCTGCACATCAAAAACTTCACCCTCCATGGGCTCATTAGTCCTAGGCATCATAGCAATGTCAATCATATTTCATTATTAATTTTATCAAATGCATGCATAAAACCCCTAGCATATCATCGAATAGCTCAAAGACATTACAATGACCTACTATACAAAGCTGAAGAAAAAGACAAAATGCCCTATTGGGCCAGCATCCATAATAAAAGGAAGGCTTCCAGAGGATATCATCCAAGCCATGTAACATGAGGTGGTGTGGTCAAAGGATGTCCGAACATAGTGAAATACAGGGGTGATATTATCCATGGGTGCCTTTGTAGGAGGTGAGCTGTACCTGTCATGGATGCAATTCTTTCCAAGCCCTTTATTGCCTTTATTATTTCTTTTCTTTATTACTTTTTCTTTCTTTTTATTTCAAGGTCTAACTAGAGGACACTTCCTTGGCATGGTGACCAGAGCTGATAGTGTTACCCACAAGTACTTTCACAGAGATGATAAGGCTGGATCATGATGAGACCCCCTTTCCCTTGGCCATGCAACCAAAGGTCACTGCCCTGGCATGGTAACCAGATAATGGCAATGTCATACTGCTAGGTACCCATGAACATAATGGGCTGGCTCATGATGAGACCCCCCATCCTCTTGGCTAGACCTTGTTTGGTCATTTTTCTTCGGGTCCCTCTTGTTTCTTGTTGAGAGGATTTTTATTGCCTTCTCAGGGATACCTGGGCGAGGCATCTCTAGGTTTTGTTTTTTATGGCTTTTATCTCTTACCAACTACTTTTACCTCCTAGGCCTTTAGCCCCTTCTTCCCACGAGATAAGGTGTAACCCCACAAATAGGTCATCCTAATGTACAGACTAGGGGAATGGGATAAATGAGTGGGAGATAATATGTAAGAGTGATGATATGATGGGAGCAGACGATGGCCCTTCAAAATCCCCCCTGGTGGCTAACCAAAACCTATGGGTACAAGCTTGCTAGGGTACCCTGTCAATCCCCCCAACCATGGTCAAGTGGGTTAATGTAAGATCCAAGTAGTCGCCATAAATGAAAGGAATTTGATGCATATATTTGAAGGTTATAATGACCAAATATGACGCATACCATGATACCTGGACCAATTACCTCATGGAGCAAGAGTCTTCTCCAATACAAGTCCAAGCCGAAGGTGATGGATGCCACTACTGCTGACAGGACAAGTCTGATGAAGAAGAAGAAATATGGGCCCTCCAGGGCCATGCTCAGGTCAATCCTTCTCTCAGTACTCCATGTCTAGGACCTGTGGGCCTCGAGACATGATCTCCTAGTTATCCCTAGAAATCAGGGATAACATCTGGCTCCAACTCGGGGACATGTGCTCACCGTAGAGCGCATGAGAACCTCAACATATCTGGTGTAACCTGCAGACCTGCTCATGCTCGAAAATAACATTAGTAACAAGGTGGGGTGGTATTGCCACCCCGCAATATATATATGTATATAAAGCAATCATAATTGTAAATATAGAGTGAAATAGTTACCTGTACTTACCTGCTGGCTGGATGTTGGTGTAGTCAAACAACCAGTGGAGCCAATCCAACATCGTTCCTTGATAGCTGCCTTTGTGCTTTATCATAAACCAAAACAGTGATAAATCAAGCACAAAAATGTCATGGGTTAGAATATATATCATATCATCAGGAACCTCAAAGTCTAACTCATGGAGGCGGGTGGGAGGGATAAAATCATGCCAAGTCCATTTCTGAGAAAAGTATTCAATCCACTTCAAGAAAGGGTCATGAAAAATGAAATGTTTAGAAAACTGACTCAAAGGGCCTGCAAACTGGCTACCTAGGACATCCTCATGCTCTGAAGTCAAGGAAGGGATCGACAAAGATCTAACATATGAATGGCAAGCTATCAAGGGAAACTGGGGTAATTGACTCAAACTTGCAGTACCCAACCACTCCTTGGATTCTAGGGTTTTCCTAAGAGGAAACTCGACGTTAAAAGTATACTTCCCAACTACAACTTTATTGGAAAATCACGACAAAGTAATAACAGGTAGTTGGAGAGAAAGGTCATGAGAATCCTTCTTCATGCAAACAATGTTTTTACTCCTATCAAAAACCGAGCACAGTGGCGGTTGACAGTCATCTTCATAGGGTAAATCTAAGTGTTCAGAGGAGTACTCATCAAATGCCTCAAGGTAAGACCGAAAATCATCAGGCAAATACTGCACTCGGTCAACCTTGGGTGTTTGTGGAGAGCCAACAAAAATCTCATCTCCCTGTTTCCATTGGTCAAGAGCTAGTTATGATAATTGCAAAGGCAACACTTGGAGATGACTCTTTATATCATAGATGGGATCCACATCGTAACTAACCACATCCCACCGACGTCTCCCAACATGTATGAACTCGTCAAAATCAACTATGTCAGTATCAGTATCATAACATGGAGGAGTCAAAACATCCAATACTTCTGTACTATCTGCATCATAAGGTAAATAACCATTGAAAACTTGGAAGGGGGATGAATTTACCTCGCTTAATCCTTCCTGTGCAAGAGTTTCAAGTATTTGGATAGCTTCATCAAGTGGAAGATCTACCTCTACATCTTCAATCTCAAGACATAGAGGATCTAGGTTGTCCAAGGGTTCCATTTCTTCTTCACTCCCTGAGTCATAGAACAAGGTATCATCAAAAGACTGGAAAGGAAAATGACTTACCTCATTCTCATCATCTTGTGCAGGAGGGACAGGATCTTGGAGAGCTTCATCAGACTGAGGAGCGGTTACTAGTGCTTCATCCTCATAATTCACGTCTCTAGTCATATCTTTGTTGTATTCTATTGGATTATGGGAGAGGTCTTGCTCCTCTCCAAGGGGTTGATAATGGTCTTCATAAACCTCGTCTCTTATATCAGAGGATTCTTGGTATTGATCATGATAAGCTCTCCTGAGATCTTCTATAATATCAGTGGTGAATCCTTTGTGGTGTAAGGTTACCATGAGGTTTTGAAGGACATCTTCATACGTTTGGAAATCTGGCTTTGTAAGGTCTATAAACCTACCGATGAGGTGTATGAAAGATGATATACCCCTATCCTTGCAACAACTCTTAAAACGATTTTGTAAGTAGGATGACAGAGTGAGCACAAACAATTTTATAAGAGCATCCTCTCCTCCCAAATTTATCTCGCTCAAATACCCCAAAAAACTTAGTATGTGAGGAGCTGGGAGGCCCAAAAACATTGGAGAGTTGTTTAGCCATTTTGTATCAAAGTAATTTGGGTATCCTTGAAAACTTCTGAAATCAATACTCGAATAAATTTTTTCCCAGTGTGCCATGATCCCATAACTTGAAAATATCACAGAAAGTAATGTGGCACCCTAAGAAATATTAGTGGAGTCGCCAGATAGTTTTCCTGAAACTACCAAAGAAAAGGGGAATAAAATCCTAATGGAGTCGCCGGGTAAGCTTGTAAAAGAAAGGTCTTTGAGGCAAGGCTTACCAAAATATTTATCATTGAGGAATATTGACTCAGTGATTCCCTGGCAACGATGCCAAAATGTTATCGCACAGTTTGTAGTTTAGGTCAAAGGCTGAAGGATAGAGATCAAACTGGCGTAACAGGAACCTTCCCCACCCAATGTCACCTCAATGGGGAGGTTCTTTCTATTTAGGGAGGTTAGCCTAGGGGAGATGTCCCCGACAACCTGGGGATTTGAAGAGGCTAAGGTATAAAGCAAGGTTAAAGTTTCCTCCTCAAAAGTTACCACCTAGGTCAGATAGTCGGGCTAAACAACCAATAATGAAGTGTATGCCCAATTGAAAACACCTACCCAGAACAAGACAACAGCGATACAATATATATATGTAGGCTATAACTCAAAGGGTTAGTACTTCAATAACTATCTGCTATTTAATAAGCAATGTAAAGCAATAGATACAAATGAAGTCAATGTTTTGTCAATTAGCCATGAAAGAGAATCAATTCATCAATGTCTATCAAGATGATTAAGCTAATAATGTATCCAACCAACAATTTGATCAATAAATGCTTCAAATCATCATTCAATTGCTTATATTCAACTTTTGCTGCGTCGAGATGAGATAACCAACTGTGACGTCAGCCCTAATTAAGTTAGTTTGTTAGTTAAGGTTTCAAAATTTATAGTTTTGAGAGTGGTTTTGTACACTAAGACTTCAACATTGGAGGCTAGAGATCAATGCCTTAGGGTATATGGAGTCAAACAAGATAAGGGCACAAGGTATTGAAAGGATGAAGGCTTAAAGACTAGAGGGAAGGATTCTAAGGTGCTGCAAAGGCAGGGCCCTAGAATCAAAACCCTAGGGGAAATAGGCTCACTCTGGTGTTGCTTAAGCAAGGCCTTGTGCTCTTTCCTCCTTCTTTAGGTCAACTTCAAAAAACGGCTAGCATAAATGATAAGTCTAAGGGAGAAAGTGTTGTAAGGACAAGGCTTTCAAACCCTAGAAGATGATGGCCCTAGGTGTAGATAACTTAGGCCTAGGACATCACCCTCTTTCAACCTATAAACTTCAACGCTAGCTTAAGGGAAGAAGCAAGATGAGTGTAGCAAAGGCTAGGCTCAATCCCTCTTCTTCAATGGCTGAGAAATCTCTCTCTAAGGGGACATGTAGCAATGACCTACTTGTGTGCTTGTTACCTAGGGTTTCAAATCAGAAAATTAATAAGCAAATGCAAGAAATTAGACCTACAACCATTCAATTAAGAAGTTTTGCAAGAAAATCACTTACATATCATGAAGAAAGCACATGCAAACCCTAGTTGTAAACCTTCCTTGAGAGAAATGCCATAAGATGCCAAAAATATCCTTCCAATAGCAAGTGCGCCTCACTTAGACAACAAAAATACCCTAGGAGGGCGCAAAAATCAGACCTCACAAGTGTCAGTGAATTGTGTTATGTTCAAATGAGGGAAACACATCCTCAATATATAGTATCTCATGACCTTTAATTAAAATTAGGTCATTAAAAATAGCCGACAAGGCTAATAACCAAAAATCATACTATTTTACATTAAACTGCTAAATGAAAACCCTAAATGAGCAATAAACAAGACGTCAAGCCCCTCTGAGGGAGACGTTGGCCCTTTTTAGGGAAAAATACAACACAAGATGACAAACGTTTGCCCTTTTTGGGCCTCCAAACTCTGCCACACATGCCAAAATGCTCTGTCAAGGTGCCATACACTGGAGGTGACTTCATGGCTCCTAGATGACATCTTGGGGCATCAGAAAGGACACGTTCCACCTGTAGTGGGTCAACCCCCCTAGGCTAGGCTCAGCCAAGGCATCCTGGATGAAAACGTCCTCTTTCTTCTCTCGTGCAAAGGCTTGACCAATCACTGTCCTGGCTTTGACCCTGATGGGGTCCCATCAACCATCTGATGGGCTCTTCAACCCCATGGAGGTTCGAACTAATCATCTCCCCATGTGTACCGGTCCACTTGGTACCTGTCCATCGGGCATGGTCCTGCACATCAAAAACTTTGCCCTCCATGGGCTCATTAGTCCTAGGCATCATAACAATGTCAATCATATTTAATCATTAATTTTATCAAATGCATGCACAAAAGCCCTAGCATATCATCCAATAGATCAAAGACATTACAATGACCTACTATACAAAGCTGAAGAAAAAGACAAAATGCCCTATTGGGCCAACATCCATAAGAAAAGGAAGGTTTCCAAAGGATATCATCCAAGCCATGTAACACGAGGTGGTGTGGTCAAAGGATGTTTGGACATAGTGAAAGATAGGGGTGATATTATCCGTGGGTGCCTTTGTAGGAGGCAAGCTATACCTGTCATGGATGCAATTCTTTCCAAGCCCTTTATTGCCTTTATTCTTTCTTTTCTTTATTACTTTTTCTTTCTTTTTATTTCAAGGTCTAACTAGAGGACACTGCCTTGGCGTGGTGACCAGAGCTGATAGTGTTACCCACAAGTACTTTCACAGAGATGATAAGGCTGGCTCGTGATGAGATCCCCTTTCCCTTGGCCATGAAACCAAAGGTCACTGCCCTGGCGTGGTAACCAGATAATGGCAATGTCATACTGCTAGTTACCCATGAACATAATGGGCTGGCTCGTGATGAGACCCCCCATCCTCTTGGCTAGGTCTTGTTTTGTCATTTTTCTTCAGGTCCCTCTTGTTTCTTGTTGAGAGGCTTTTTATTGCCTTCTTGGGGATCCCTGGGCGAGGCATCTCTAGGTTTTATTTTTTATGGATTTTATCTCTTACCAACTTCTTTTACCTCCTGGGCCTTTATCCCCTTCTTCCCACGAGATAAGGTGTAACCCCACAAAAAGGTCATCCTAATGTCTAGACTAGGGGAATGCGATAGATGAGTGGGAGATAAGATGTAAGAGTGATGATATGATGGGAGAAGACGATGGCCCTTCAAAATCCCCCTTGGTGGCTAACCAAAACCTATGGGTACAAGCTTGCTAGGGTACCCTGTCAATTCCCCCAACCATGGTCAAGTGGGTTAATGTAAGATCCAAGTAGTCGTCAGAAATGATAGGAATTTGATGCATATATCTTAAGTTTATAATGACCAAATATGACACATACCATGATACCTAGACCAATTACCTCATGGAGCAAGAGTCTTCTCTGATACAAGTCCAAGCCGAAGGTGATGGATGCTGCTACTACTGACAGGACAAGTCTGATGAAGAAGAAGAAAGATGGGCCCTCCAGGGCCATGCTCAGGTCAATCCTGCTCTCGGTACTCCATGTCTGGGACCTGTGGGCCTCGAGACATGATCTCCTAGTTATCCCTAGAAATTGGGGATAACAAGGCCCAAGTGACAGGTCTTGA